>JAJDMY020000280.1:0-54494 GCA_022345705.2 Sabuloglossum arenarium
TTCTTACAAAGTAAGAATTAATTAGCTATGCATAAATTAGATAGGGTCTACAGGCGGAATCGTATAGTGGCAATATCAGATAATTGGGGGACATTGAGAGGGTAGGAAGTGCTGACTCAAGGACTAATTTAATAAACACTAAATCCAATCCAGCAATTTCTCCAGTAGAGGATCGATTGTCTTCTAAATTCTAGTTAGTTTTACTAGGTTGGTGTTGACTTCCTTACCTGATTGTGTTGTTATCGACGAGATGCGTACACCGCTCACCATTGTACGCCTCTCGACGAGCGGCGTACACATCCACGAATAATCAAAATCGATGGGTGGTGTGTAACATAGATCTTGACAGACCCAATTTGGAAAACCATTCTCGTCGAAATAATATATGTTCGATGGCGTAACATTATATTTTTTTTTAATTTTCTTTCCAGTTTTTCATATAGCTAGCACATGAATAGTTAGCCCCTACAGCTCAAAGACTAGAAGCTGCCGTAGCACTACTGTAACGTCACTGGATTCATTACTTATTAAATCAAAGAAAGGTCGAAAATAGCGAGAACGGTTTGGAGTTGGCTTCTTCAATAGATGTCG
The DNA here is from genome assembly GCA_022345705.2 of Sabuloglossum arenarium. Classification (NCBI taxonomy): domain Eukaryota; kingdom Fungi; phylum Ascomycota; class Geoglossomycetes; order Geoglossales; family Geoglossaceae; genus Sabuloglossum; species Sabuloglossum arenarium. The sequence goes on from JAJDMY020000280.1 coordinate 592, forward strand.
ACGCGCCGATAAAACGCAGTCGCAGCATCGTAGGTTTGAGACCCCATTTCCTAGCAGTCGCAGCATAATTCACACATTCTTGGGATTTCAAATCAGCAATTGCTGCTTTGATTCGAGAGTTGTGGCTCATGCAATCCATGCTTGAAGCATCGGGCGCGACGTGGGATTGGGCGTCACCCAGTGAAATTCGTCAAAACATGCCAACAGTAGTTTTTTTTTTTTTTAAAAAAAAAGACTCGGGTTATTGTTTAATAATTCAAACAATTACTACATAGCTTCTGATTAAATTGCAATGTAAGACAAAGATAGAATTTCTAGTGATTTTTTTATTTTAGAAAGAACTCAATTGGCTTCTTGATCAGTATAGATTTGAATGTAATAAATAACTCGAGTTAGTTACAGTACCAAATAACATATAGGTAGATTTGAGAAAGCTATTGTTACTTGAATACTATATGTTGAAATATGAATTAATTGTATTCCATCTACCCAATGAGAGACAGAACGCCCTTAAGTAGAAGCAAATAATCGAGGCCGTCGAGGCCGCTAAACGGGAGTCAGATCAGCACAAGTCTGAATAAATAATAATACCACATGATGCCTTTGACTGGAAAGGGTACTCGTTGATGCAAGTGTCGATATCCACCCGAAGTGTTCCAAGCGCGACAGCTACAAGTCTATGAGTAGAGAGAATCCTGCTGAAGAACTCATGACGGCGAGCGAAAATTTTGTTCCGTACTGTATATAGCGATAGCTATCAAAGGGATTTCTCGATGACGATGGATTTGAGTTTACGGGTACGTACAGCATATAAGATGCCAAGCGAAGCTATGATATTATTATATAAGAGGCTACTTTAACAGAATATCGTGGAAGGCATATTGGTAAGCCTCCTATCTTCTAGAATCTTCTAGAAGATGCAAAGAGAACATATAAGAGTCGTGGGAGTTTAGGTGGTGGTTAGGAGCAGCCCATTACCGTCAGCCCCCTTCTCGAGCAGCAGCCGCACGATCTGGTCGTGGCCCTCAACCGAAGCTGCCTGCAGCGCGTTGCCATAATAACCTTCTCCCTGAGCGTTGACATCAGCCCCCTTCTCGAGCAGCAGCCGCACGATCTGGTCGTGGCCCCCAGCCGAAGCCGCCTGCAGCGCGTTGCCATAATGCCCTCCTCCCTGAGCGTTGACATCAGCCCCCTTCTCGAGCAACAGTTGGACGACGTCGCAATGCCCATTCCGACTTGCAAGATATAATCCTGTTTCCCCTCGTGCATTCAGCAACTCCATGGTCGCAATTTTTGACTTTGATGAATCGCTTATGGCCTCATGGAACCCCCATATACAGGCTATAAAGAAAGGACTGGGTGGTAGAGAGATGGCTCTTTCTAGACTTTGTCTTGTGTCACTGTAGTATGGCAAGGATTTAGATACTCTAGGCAACGCTGTGATCCACCCCATCAACTTAGAGTTTTCCTTACTCTTCGACACAAATTCGGTGAAGAGTGCCTCCAAGGAACCCTTTCTCCTATTTTCAGATGCTATCTCGCAATGCATTGGCCAGTATATCACTGCGTAGCCGGGGAAACCGCTTCCTCCAGTGAACTCTGTTATATCGGCGTGGTTCATATAGGCTAGGCAAGTCTCTGCCGATTGGGTATGTGCCTGGATTGAGGAGTACTCTTTAGCCTGACCTTCTCCCGAATTTCGTTGTTCAAGATATTCTCTCACGGAAAGGTGAGCGAACTGAACCATGTCTGATTTGTCGGCGACGATGAAATTGCTGCAGATTTTAAGCACAAAATCTCTTTTGACAGACGGATCTGATTTTCCATTCGAGTTCATCGCGACAGCGTCTGCAAGCTCCTTCGTACTTAGAGGTCGGAAAGAGCAGAGCACCCACTTGAGTGCTTTTACCGCCAAGGCTTGACTGTGGGGCTGGCCATCTGTATTCATCTCGTAGATTTCATCATACGCCTCCTTTAATGTTGGGTGTACAGAGCCATTAAGGAGTTTGTCCAATTTCATTCCAATGTCGACTGAATGGAGGATAGGTCGCTCCTTGTTGAGGAATATATCCATCTGTAATTCGACCCATCTGAACCTGTATCATGGTCAACACCTGGTGCCGTTTTTCAGAACTCCGGGAAACTCACATCCCTTGGGCGCGATCAGTCAAGATTTGTAGCAATCGTTCTGCTAATTGCACGGTCATACCGCTTCGGCAGCGACGCTCTTCGTTTTGGAGTTCGCCTTTGATGAAAGATTCGATATCTTTGGAGTTCTCTTGGGAGGTAATAGTAACGTTCGCAGTGTTATGAAAATGGAAAGTCATATCAACATTCGGGCGGCTCGAGAAAAACAATCTCATATTCGGTGATCTATCGCAAATATGTTTGAGACGACCCAGGAGTTGGTAAGAAGAGGAGCATTCGTCGAGGCCATCAATGATGATGGTAGTCTGGCTACTGAGCTGGGTGATATCGACGAGTAGCTTCACACAATCATCTAGTGATAACTTACGACCGCTCGCTCGTTCCCGCTCGTATCGCTCCTTGACCGATTCAGCTACGGATCTCCCATCAGGGCTGTATGACAACTGAGCCACAAGGCTGCAAAGGATGTCCGTAGGATTACCTCGCTGCGACTCCTTCGAGCAGTAGAAGTATGCCAAATGCTGGTCTGGGACTTCCAGGAATTGCTGAATGACGATAGATGTCAGACAGCTCTTGCCAACACCAACACTACCCTGAAGCCAGAACACGCCCGAGGGAGCTTCTTTCCACCCGATGAATTTATCAAGCGTAAGAAGCCATTCCCCAGAGCCCCAGTAGCTAGATCCCAGCTTTTCCCTGACTCGGTCATGATCAACCCCAATTTGAATGCCTGACACCCACCGTATTATCTTCTCGTTTTCATCGTCTTCGCGGTGGAAAGCGCGAAGGAGCTTGTCAATTTGGTGATCTTGCCCGTCAAGAATATCCCTCAAGGTCTTGTTGACTGTTCTCTGGTCCTTAGAATCAAAGATCTGCGTGAGTTCCTTGCAATGCGTATCTGCTGACTTGATCTTTGTGAGTAGTCCGGCCCAGTCATCGATCTTCGGAATGTTTCTTAGAAACCTGACAAAAGTGTTCCGACCGAAATAGCATGCCGCTTTTGCCTGGTATTCCAGAATCCTGGTATAGAGATTAATCATCGCATCTTCGAATTCCTTCTTGAGGGTGATATCATCCTGTTCAAGATAGATGGCTTCAACTGCGGCATAGCGTGCGACGAGGTTGGTGATATCCTCCAACCCACTCACAGATGCGCTAAGCTGCTCAGAGTCATTCAATATGAGCTGTAATAGCTATCGTCAATATATGAAAGTTGAATGTAGCACCTTGAGTTAACTTACAGATAGCAGCAAGCACACTCCCGCCCACGGCAAGCCAGCGTGTACAGGATCAAGACTTGCTGCTGCAGACCCGATTCCCTGAACGATTTGCACAACCTTGACAATGCCGTCGACCTGGTCCCTGAGTTTCTTTGGTTCGTTCTGCCATTTGAACTTCCACTGCTTATTGGTCATGACCTTCCTATTCGCCGTAACGACAGCCAACATTTGCTGTTTTAAATCCATTCCCTCCGGTATATTCCCGCTATTCTTGAGAATACGCCCGTAGTCGTCCACCAGTGAGGTCTGTTCCTCACGCAGCTTATCGTACGCTCGCTCCCAGAAATCTTCCTTAGGAGCAGGTTCGGAGGGAACCTTGCGATCACCATCCGACTCCTGCTTACCCTCCGTTATCGTCGCGTCTCTGCCGGTGGCAGTAATGGTACCGGACTCAGCGCAGCTGTCAGCAGCTACTCTGCTGCCCTGTAATGACACCGCTCCCCACTTCGAAGAGTCCTCTGCATTCCCAGCCCTCCTCCCCAACGGCGGTCTTGCCCTCCACAAACCATCTTTCACCCTCCCAAGAAACTTCTTCATCTTACTAGTCTGCTTCTCGCGCTCCATAATCGGTGCAAATTAGCTTCGAGAATAACGTAGTCACGAAAGGAAAGCCGAAACATCAATTCCCCGATGCGGCGCGGCTACCAGCCTCGTTACATTTCGACACGTAGTTTGCGTGAGGCTGCACACAGCGCTGCCACAATGCATCAAAGGTGGCGAACCCAACAGCATGTCTGATTGGTACGGCAAGGTATCATGATAGCCGTAAGAAAAAGTGGGGATAAGCGCCAGGAGGCGTACTCTGATTCGACTACGCGCCTATCTGATATCATTATTGCTAACGCGTACTATGTGATAACTTAGAAGTGAGGATGAGCAAGGATGAGTACTTGCGAAATCCTTAAAGCGTTTCCCCTAAGGGACAGCTTTCCCAGAGCAAGGATGTTTCCCTGAGGGCGAGGAAAGGATGTTGAAAATGCAAAGGGATTCTGGGAATGTTTTCCCGGAGGAATATTGGGACGGACGAAGGACATCATCGAGTTTGATAGAGCTATTTCAAGTGCCATTTTCATTCTATGTTTAATTATCCGGATTAGATTCTGGATTACAGTAAGATAAATCTATAATTGCACTTAAGTTAGCCGCCCGGAATTTGGGGCCTTGACACTATGCTCTTGACGGCTAATAACCTTTGCCAGCTAGTGGTATCAACTGGTGCTACCAAGCTGCTCTACCGCAAGGGTCATTGGTAATGGCACCACCAAGCCCTGTGGACAACAAAGGTGGAGCATCGGCATACATTGATGACTATTTCCGCTGGAAGATAGGCAACACCGCAGAGGAGAACCTTAGAGACCTCTAAGGGTCTGATATTCCGCGGGTTGAATAGTGGGCTAAATGCACAGGCTCCAGCTTTGCAGCCGAGAAAACAAAGTTGATACACTTCACAAGGAAGAAAACTGAACAACTGTCTATGGCAATCGACATGAACAACCAAGAAATCAAGCCAACCCAAGCAGTTAAGCTCTTAGGAGTCATCTTTGTCCTCTCTGGTTGTTGAAGCTATGTACACAAGTGAAAGAAGAACACAATGCACAGACCACCTTAATACAGCGGCCACAACGAACATCCAATACTCTCCGTATTTAGGACGGTCGCCACGCAAGCCCTGGAAGTAAAAACCTCCCTGCTCCCCACACACTTACGAATACAACAGCGAGCAAAAGAAGTTATGACAAACCTTCCCGCCCTAACTAAAACCCACCCCATAGCAGGAGTCCTCCATAAGACCCTGAAATCAGAGCCACACCTGAGAAGTGAAGCACGAACACCAGTACTAAAACCCCCCAGGATCTTAAAGCAGGAACAGCGGGCGAAACTGGAGACCATTAGCATATGCCCGGAAGCTCCTTGGGGAGACTCGCCTTTTGACCCCATTTGCACTGACACCAACCAATCGGCTAGAGACCCCATTACAGTGACGTACACAGATGTATCAGCAAAGGACGGGATCCTTGGTGCAGCAGTAATAATGCTGGATTCTATGAACAGGGTCTGCAGGGCGAGACCAATCGAGATCGGACCTGACTGGAAATAGTCTACTCATGCTGCCGGGCCAATAGCTATTACTATGCATTAGACTTGGCCATATACGAACATCAAAATCCACCAACTTCGCAGGCTCCCACATACACAGTCTTCAGCGACTCCAGGGCAACGCTTCAAGCCATCCCCAATCCTACCAGGAAACCAGGTGGAGCTGCAGAAATGCTGCATGATAGGAGCTAGATTCGTGGTATCCGAGTAAAAGTACATGGTACGCCAAATAAAATGAAAAACAGTGATACGCATGATATGTTGAGCTCACAAATAGTTCAGATAGAAGCCTTCAGATGAGCTTCTAGAGTAGATCCTGCATGGCAGCGAGTGGCTGGCCGCTATATACGAATGTTCTCAGCATGAGCTACAAGGGATTACTAAAGCCATACAGCTAGAAAAACGGAAGTGCAAGCGCGGCAAGAAGCTGAATCTGCTCAATGAAGAGGATGGTAGGCTGCAACTATTCAGCTCCTCTCGGATTGAGTGTGCTCATACTATTCTTACTACCAAAGAGGAAGTTGAACAACAGCAACAGGAGGATATTAAGAGTTGAAGGCTTATGCAGCTACTTTTCATGCAAGGAAAGCTCGGGAGAAGGAGGAGAAGATGGTAGCTTAGGCTGCAGCACGGCAGCTGGCAAATGACGAAAGACTCATTACGAGGCAGAAACGGCCGTTAAAAAGCGCTCTAGATGGCGAAAAAGCTTGAAAAAGCCAGAAAGGAGGCTAGCCAGCAGCTTCATGGAAGTGCATAATGAAGAGGGCTTCTATAACGAAGAAACGGACGTTTGAGGAAGAGCTCGAGGAAGAGCTTGAGGAAAAGCCTCAGAGGAAGCGTTTAAAAAAGGTTTTAGGAAGTTGCAGGGGATGCGTAGCTGGCAGTTCAACTACAAAATCAAGTTCTCAGGCTACTGGAAAGGCCATCCGCTTTCGCGGCGCCTCAGCTACTGTATTTCTACGAATAAAGCCCAGAAGACAGAGCGAACTATTCGTTTACCACAACGCTGTAATATATAATATTCAAATTTCAAAATCCTATTATATGTTGTCTAATCTATCTAATTCCTACGTGTTAAACAAACTCGCCTTGTTTTGACGTTGTGATGTGGCGAAAACTGGGAATCACTTTGGGATTTTCGTTATAGGCTTCCGTACTATGCCGTACTTGGATTTGCCCATAGAAAATTTCTGCAGGCTGCCTCTCACTAAACCTCATTAGGACCCTAAAATTCGATAACGGCCATCGATAACGGCCATTTTCTTTGTCCACACATCTATTACCACGTCGCGAAACAGTTCTCTCTTCCGCTTGTGTAGTAATCTGGAATCGCGATCAACCCACCTAGCCATCACCGTCGCCATGACAGCCGCGTCTGTCGAGGTCGAGCCTAACAAGGTCTTCGACACGATTCTGACCCTCGACTTCGGGTAAGGCCAGTATCTGGTGGCGCATAAGAGCCAGCTGATTTGTCATGTGTAGTTCTCAGTACACGCACCTGATCACTCGCCGCCTGAGAGAGCTCAATGTCTACTCGGAGATGCTTCCGTGCACCCAGAAGCTGGCGGATCTTAGCTGGAAGCCTGCCGGCATCATCTTGTCCGGAGGGCCTTACTCAGTCTATGAGGACGGCGCTCCCCATGTGGCTCCGGCTTACTTCGACCTGGGCGTGCCCATCCTGGGCATCTGTTATGGGATGCAAGAGATCGCGTACCGATATAGCAGTGACAATGTCGTTGCAGGCACTGCCAGGGAGTATGGACATGCTGATCTAAAGGCCAAGAGAGTCAACGGCCACGTTGATCGCCTCTTCGAGGGGATCGAGGATGACATGAAGGTCTGGATGTCCCACGGCGATAAGCTGGCCAAGCTCCCTGAAGGCTTCCACGTCATTGCCACAACGCAAAACTCAGAGTATGCCGGTATTGCCCATGAAAGCAAACCCGTCTATGGTAAGTACTTCCTAGAAGAGATTCAGCTACTCCACTGTTTGTATAAAGTGTAAAGTACTAATAGGAAGCCAGGTCTTCAGCTGCACCCGGAAGTTACGCGTAAGTAAAGGTATATCATGAGGAATTGGTTGCATTATGTTAACGTAAAAAAGACACCCCAGATGGAATAAAGCTCCTGAAGAACTTCGCCGTGGGCATCTGTGGCGCCCAACAGAACTGGACAATGGCAAGATTTGTTGACCAAGAGATCAACAAAGTCCGTAGACTGGTTGGAGAAAAAGGCCAGGTTCTCGGTGCTGTCAGCGGTGGAGTTGACTCGACCGTGGCCGCAAAACTCATGCACAAGGCTATCGGGGACCGGTTTCATGCAGTTCTTGTTAACAATGGCGTTATGCGCTTGAATGAGTGCGAGCAAGTGCAAAAGATCTTCACGGAGCATCTAGGAATCAACTTGACAGTTGCAGATGCCTCACAGCAGTTCCTGGACGGCCTGAAGGGAATCAAGGATCCCGAACAGAAGCGGAAGTTCATCGGCGGTAAGTTTATTGATGTCTTTGAGGAGGAAGCCAAGAAGATCGAAGATGCTGCTGCGCACTCGGACAAGGCTAGCAAGATCGAATGGTTCTTGCAGGGCACACTGTACCCTGACGTGATCGAAAGTATATCCTTCAAGGGTCCCAGCGTGACCATCAAAACTCACCACAATGTTGGCGGTCTTCCCAAGCGCATGACCGAGGGACAGGGTCTCAAGCTGATCGAGCCGTTGCGAGAACTCTTCAAGGACGAGGTTCGAGAGCTTGGAAGACAGCTAGGCATCGCGCATGACCTTGTCATGAGACACCCCTTCCCCGGACCGGGTATCGCGATCCGGATCCTGGGCGAGGTGACGCCGGAACGCGTGGAAATGGCGAGAAAGGCCGACCACATCTTCATTAGCATGATCAGGGAGGCCGGATTGTACGACAAGATCGGGCAAGCTTTCGCGGCCCTGGATCCGAGCAGAGCTGTCGGCGTCATGGGCGACAAGCGTACATACGAAAACATCGTCCTCCTCCGAGCAGTTGAGACGACCGATTTCATGACGGCCAACCCGTATCCGTTTGAGCACGAGTTTCTCACCAGAGTTTCAACAAGGATAGTCAACGAGGTCTACGGCGTGTGCCGGGTTGCTTATGATTACACCAGCAAGCCACCGGGAACGATTGAGTTGGAGTGAGGTATCTTGCCAATCTTAGGCACCTATACCCACCCCCTCCCTGTACTAACATTGGGTTGAATTTTGCATTCGGTCGCTAGAATTTCGAAACCTAAATCGTCTGGAGGTCAAGATGCTAGTTATCGGTTGGAGCTAGAATCTAGTGGATGAAGCAAACCTATCGACGTTGCCTGGATCCGGGAGGCAAGTACATAACGACGGGATCGATGGATGGTGTCTTAAAAGAGGTGGTTTCACGTCTGCGCTTGCCTGCTCCAGCAGTTCCATAGTCTTGTCGTCCCTGTTCTATGCAGCGATTAGGGATGGGGTTTGTCATATGACATAAAATGTAAAATAAGGTCTCATTTTACAGTGTAATATGATGATGTGACATGACGATGCATTCGCTCTTTCTATAAATCTTGGCCTAGTTGTCTGTATATGGATGTGGACATCCGCGGGAGTCTTCTTAAAGACCAATATCCCGATGCTGGCTTCGTTCAGGGAAAGCAAAATGCTATTGCGTAACCTTTCTTTAAATTTCCGGTCATTCTTAACCAGGCTGATTCCTCACCTTAAGCACAATTGGCATCTCATTAATATAGATATGCGCACATTTTCTCAATTTGGGCACATTTTCAAGCTTTTCATCAACGTAGTCTGCGGCTTCACTGATACCTCTTTTGAGATCACCTCATCCTGCAGCTCCTTGATTGTCCTTTTCAATCACATCTCTCTTTGTATCTCCTCCTTTCAACTGAGCCGAATCTGCCTCCAAGCGAGTTTATGCCGCACTTCTGCAGTTAGATAGTCTGTCTCGAGACGGAGAACTTGGTAGCAGAGATTATCCATTCGGCTTGTATATTTCTTGGTGGTGGCTGAGGGAGTGTAAATTTCAGAAAGATCTGGGTACTTTGCCTTATAGATTGTGGCATCAAGCTAATTGTCCCTGTACTTTGAGTCGGAAGCTCCTATACTCCCTTTTCTCCGTTGCTTATGGGCTAATAACACAGGCGGCTAGACGGAATATTGAGACCGGCACTCAATATCCTAGCTCTCTCTGCGCCATGATCGATGCGTCCTCTTGACATCAGGCAGGATGCACGGATACGAAACACCAGGAACAGACCGCCACTGTTCCGAGGTTCAACTGTCTAGAGTTGTCTCTCGATAGTGCTTTGGATTGAGGCCAGAATCGCTGATATCGAGTCATTGATGGGCGAGGCTAATTCAGCTGAAGCGTTTGCATCAAAGAAGGCCAATACTTAAAGAAGGGAATAATAATATGGCGGTAAGTGCAGTGGTAGCTGTTATTTGAACGCGGTCATGACTGCCATCATGCGCTGCACAAGCAGCCATTCTTATTTTCTAGCTGCGGGACATTTCTTTTTATGCGGCGTCTTAGACGGAATGGCTGGACTTTGCTGTCTAACCATCTCGAAATGGAAATGTGGCTTTTGCCAGCTTCGACGACTCGAGCAGAACTGGAATGGGAGGGCCGCCCGGTCCTGTTATTGGAGTTTGTGAAGCCTTGCGCGAGCGAGCCACCCGATCCGTTTGGTCATATCGTTCGATCTGCTGATTGAACATGTTTTCATTGTCTATGCTGTGTCGTGGAGGAAGAGGCTCTTCATCTATTTTGGCTTTGACGGTCACTGCTCAGAAAAACAGGCTTATCGCTTCTTTGCTGTACAAGGCGGCATGAGATCGCATGCCCGGCTTTTATTTACTGGCACTGTTACAAGTTATCCTCTGCTTGCGCTCTGCGCGATCGTTCTAATATCGACACATCAAGCCTTCGAGCGGCACGTTCTTCCTTCGGTCAAACACCATGGCCCGATCCAGTGAAGTCTCCCCACCTACGTCAGATCCTTCAGAGCCGGACAAGAAGGAGGACTCCAAACTCGTGCTCCGTTGGAAGAAGCTGAAGAAACTCCTCCGCTTTGTTTGCTTTTACGAGAAGGTGCTCGTTATTCCTTTATCGGCGCGACTGCCTGCATCGTTGCTTCTGGGGCATTCGTCCGTCAGATGAATGGAAGGAACAATACGAGCATCCCATTCCTCAGACACGTTCGGCCTCCAGCGATGCTAAATATCATATCCACAGTTTACAGTTTCTGCCTGGGCGCCGCGCTTACAAAAGCTACTATCATCTCGTGGTGGCGGAGTGGGTCATCACAGAAAGGCAACACACTCACAGCACAAAGTCTGAAGCACACGCCTTCGGGGCAGTCGAATTTGACTCTACTAACTCGACTTCCGGTCTCGACTGCCCTGAAGCAGGCCGTCATCCAGAACCAGACCGTCACGATCAACAATAGCCAGTCTGTTACTATGGCTACTATAATAGCACCTATTAGCTCTTCTGGAGACTCACCCTATGCCAAGCCAAACTGGCCAGCCGGTTCGTTGGCAGCTCTCAGCGGCTTTAGCAACGATTATTTACAGTCTAACGCCACAGTCGATTACAACGTAACCACCCAAAAGTACGATATGAACCCGAAAGGCATCCTAGCCGGATCTGAGACAGGAGAAAATGTTCTAGTATTGGCTGCCATAACTTGCCTGATGTTCAAGAGTCTCCTACGTCTCAGTAAGTCGCCACGATTTTTTCTATTTGTTGGACAAGTAGGCACGAAGTGAGCATAAAGTGAGGACTTAGTGAGCAGCCAATCAAGTTAATTTGTGGTGGTGTGTGGTGAAAAAGACTAGCATGCGCGTCATGCAGGTCGCCATCCGTGAAGGCGCTCAGGGCTTAACCCGCCCCTATTCAATAGCGATAAGCGTGACAATAACATCATTCAAGGACAAACCCATGACTGACCCATATCAGTGTAGTTAAAGACATGGGAGGATTGACCGCTCACTCCGACGCCATGAGTAACGTGAGCCATGTTCGTGAAAGCACTTTCATTCGAGCCGCAGCCTGCACCTCCGACTTTTCGGTAAGTTCCTCATTTCACTACTTTTCTGCGAATGTGCCTAACAGTCCGTATTGAAGGAGGTGCACTCCTTTACTGCACGGAATAAGTTTGTCTACCAGGTTCGGTAAGAGAGAGCAAGCACTACTCAACTTCGAGCATGCAGAAGATGCAATAGGGGAGTGGGAGACGCTTCTTAGGGGGCAAAAGAAGAGTGAATAAGAGGAGTTAGTATAAAGTCTGCATGAAGGGGGAGCATTTCGGGGATGCCCACATCTTCAACATTCTCGCCTCCACAAAAGCTCCCTTCCTGGCAGAGCGATGTTGCAGGGTATGTGAGCTGGTTTCAGGGAATATTACTGTCCCCACGACCTCAGAAACTGTTTGAACAGTGGAGGAAATAGCGGCTATAGAGGAGATCGACGCGGCGAGTAGCGTGATCATTTATCATTTATACAGCAACCAATACGATTACCACACCTCCAATAGCTCTAGATATATTCGGATACCGTATGTTGCAGTTTTTCCCTCTTAGAAGACGACGTAAGCTAACTCTTTCAGTAAAAGGGGTCCTCCGCTATCGCCTCTCGATCTGACCCTGGATCCCCAATACGTGGGAGATATAGAAGAGCACTGGGAACTCTTGCAACGGAATTTTGCCGGCATTCAACAACAGCGGGTTCTTATACCTCTCTCCACTCTACAATGCGAGGGGGGTTATGCTGCCTCGTGGGAGACAAAGGCCTAGGTAAAGGCCTGGGTAAGACTCCCCTTGCTTCTCGTTTGGAAATAAAGGGACAAAGTCTTTCGGCAAAAGGGGTGAGGAGTCTATCTCCACCCCCCCCCCCCCCTTCCCTGACAGACCAATCTGTCCACGGATCCCAACGCGTGGGGGGTCCAGAGGTGCTGAGACTTACCGCCCCCTACAGTAGACCTCCGCCATTGGTCGCATTCAACAACCGAGAAGCGTAAGCGCCGCTAGAGCCGGAGAACGCTTTCATATTCTCGACTGTGTCAGGATGGTATTTTTCAATATCATTTTCTCGTTTAGGTCAGGATTTATGACGTTTGGCAAAGGGTTCATCGGGTTCTCGGTGCTCTCCCCTTTCAGTTAAGAGTCATTTTGATTCATAAATGCCCACCAGAGGGGAAATTTAAGGACATTGCGAGTCTTATATACAGGATGGGCCAATTAGGCCCCTCCGCTTCAAGGATACCAGAACAAACGAGTCCATCCACGAGATGAAGGGGGGATATAATGCCTTCGGCGCCGAAGGCAAAGGCCTTTTCTGAGATGCGGGTAGAGAAACAAGGGGACAAACTCTTTCGCCAAAAAGAGAAGTCCGTCTTCGCTCCTCTTCTCCCCCTGCCCCGACAGATCGATCTGTCCCTGTGTCCCTGTGACTGGCCATCATCGCTATTACCTGCTCGGGCTTTAGCCTGATCAATTTCCGGTCGTCAAGCGACCCAGACAGGATCGATGACCACCCGGCCCCCGTACTAAGGGACAAGAAGCGAGGTAGACCAAAGGGGTCTCCTCGTTCACCAATTCTATATAAAAGGTGGAAGAAGGCTGGGTCGACTCAGAAAGTGATGAAGGAGGGGTCGAAGCAATGGTGTTGGCCATGGTAACGGCGACGACTTCTGGATCCAGTCAGACTTGGATCCAGCTCCCCCTGGAAAAGGCAAGGGCCTCGGCATGGCTAGCTTGCAAAAACAAAGGTAAGGTAGCCGATATGCCTAGCGAGGTTCCTGCTCCGCAGCGGACGAAACGCTTCAAATATCGGAGGGTCTCTATACATAGCCCTAACGAGCATGACAAGTGGCTCTTCAAACCTGAAGTCAAGATAGGTCTTCCATCTCTTATCTTGCCTAGATCGGGATTCGGAAGACTTTCAGACGTTGAAGACGTGAGCTTATATGACACGCACATGCACCCGGGCCTAGAGACCTGCCATGACTCCATCCCCAGCGATGCTGAGCTGGAGACGCCGGCTGCTGGGACATCCAAAGGTATGGTTATTATAATAGGAGTAAACGCATCTTGGGTTGACCGGGCAATTGGGCTCTTAGTGACATGTCTGCTCTGGAATTCCTGAGACAGGGCTGAACGGTGTCTTGCGCGGGATGGATCTACGCACGCCTGAAGCACCCATCGACTCCGAGAGCTCCTTTAGCGTGCATCATTCCTCATCTATCGAATATCAACCGGTAAACGAACATAATGTCATTGTCCGCAGATTTGAGAACTCGCCACGAAGACCACCCACCCTGTCCCCCATACGCAGTTCAGCGAATATCGATGCCAGCAGCCTGTCAGAATCCAAGCCTATTGTCGAATCAAGCCGCTGCAAAGACACGATCGGAAATATACACCACCAAGAAGCCACTCCCATATAAACCTATAGATCCAGCGCCCTCACGCTTAAAAGGGAAGAAGATCAAGATTATATCAACAAAAGATGCGGCAGGAAGTGCTCCACCACTTCAGGCGTGATTGAGCTACTTAGCAGCACACGGGAGTCGACGTGCTCTATCAATTTATTACTGGTCTCACGCTACCGAAAGACAGAGAAGATCCCTCTTACAGGGAATTTCATGTTTGCGAGCGACGACCTTTGAATCTAACCCGACTTGGATCCAAGCCTCCCCTCAAAAGAAAGAAAGAGCCGTGTGGCTAGCGCAGCAATTCCAGAACGAGCCTTCGAATCGATCCCACCGAACCAATCCGATCCCGAAGCTGCTGCTCTCGGGGTTTTTTCTAGACTGGTGTTTTGAACGTTGGTGGATGGATACGGCGGGGTTAGTTTGGTGGTTTAGGAAATGGTTATGAACACACGTTTTTTGACTGTTGACACTAAGTAATGAGGCTTAATATAATACTTGTCTATATGTTATCGCTTTGCTAGCTATATGTATGTATGTATATATATAATATACATGCATGCTTCGATACTTCGCACTTTCCTTTTCTCCTCTTGTACGTACATACATAAATACAAAATCTCAACGCCTGCGGTACCGCAATATCTTGGGTGATACGTCGAAATCACTCCCTTTCCTGACCCTAAACCGGCACTAGCTCGCTGTCCTTAAAGAGCGACTTGGAAATAAAGAGAGCAGAAAAGACCTCGAGCGCAAATTTTCCGATGTCCGACTGCTCGTTGGAGGTGGGTTCAGAACAATACATCAAGCTACGCATGGAGGAAGTTGACTTGGAACGGGAGGGTCTCGAGCTGTAGAGAACGACTTGGCTTTGAGGTTGATATGGATTTTTTGGATCACAACACTTTTCGCGCGGCCCTGCGACCGGCCAACAAACGTGTCGTCTCACTATGAGGCGATTTATGGCATCTGAAACGGGAGCTACGCTCCCACGACAAGAGAGTCAGTAGGAGAGTTGCACTCACACCAGACAGCGACAGTGCCTTTACTACCGCTCTACTTCGCTTTCACAAGGATCCAAACAAGAGCAGCAAGCGATCGTCTACCATTCAGTCGGACTTGAAGCGCGACGCTATCGAAGCATGCGGCGTCCTTGCCAGGCCGGGGGATGATACCCCGGATCCCACCTGGCTCCGATGTGCCTTGTCGGGAGAATTTTCCCCACAGCGCAAAGCTGCTCATATCGTCCCGGCGAACATTGGTGTTGAATTGGCGAATTATTTATTTGGTGTGGGCATGGGTAGCCGCTTGTTTAGTGTGGATAACTGCTTGATCATGCATCCCGCAATTGAGTAAGCTTTCGACAACGGAGATTTCGTCGGTGGACCCTGCGGAAAGACCTATCTGGTGGTGGAAAGTAGCTGTGGTGAACAAGGGTTCGAAAAACCAGGCACTAGACATGAGGACTGTGTTACGCTTGGGCGATCTGGATGGAAAGGAGCTCGAGTTTCGGAATGCTAATCGTCCAGCGACGAAGTTCTTATATTTCCATTTTGTGGTTACACTGTTGCGTTGTCAACTTTACTGACAACCAGGCTAGGAGAAGTGTGGTCGGAGTTGGAGATCAATGAGCTTTGGCTGACACAGGGTCCCTACCTCAGGCAATCGATGCTTCTGACCTTGTCGGGAGTCCTGAGTACGGTGGGTGAGGCGGAGGTAAAAAACCGGTTAACGGACATACATTTAATTCTCCGGAACATCTCACGAGAGACGAAGAAGACGAGATTGCAAGGCGCATTCAGGAGATTCACCAAGAGAAGGAAACAGGGTATGAAGGCGAGTGCGAGGACACTAACGATGACAAGGAGGAGGATGATATTGACTTTCCCTAGCTGATGCGTTTCTAAGCTGAATGATCAAAAAAACTATAAATGGGGAGATTTTCTTTTGACAATTCGCCTGAGCTGATGTCGTCTTTTCGGCTCAAAGCTGAGGATCATCGCCACGGCACTTGACTCGTTTCTCAGCAATAATTTGGTGAAGACAAGATGAAAAAGGAATGAAGCCAGGGAAAAGTATGTGATAGCCAAAGAAATGGGCGCCTGCTGGCCGGCTCAGAAGCACTGAAGGAAAGAGGTTGAGGGAGAAGAGGAGATTTGATGTTGAGGGACGACTTGTATTTGAAGTCGCGGGTTGAGATGGAGGGTGTTTCTATGGATGAGAATGATCTGGAGGTTCATCGCGTTTACTGCTAGAGTGAGGCTGCGTTCTAAATTGGAAATATGTATCCTGATATCATCGGGATGACGAGAGCTGCAGCGGTTGGCTGACGCGGTGGTGGTGATGGCGGCAGGGATCCTGAGCCAGTCAATGGGCTTGGGTTGGAACCGCCGGATAAGGCTGAGCACATCGCGTTATTGGTGGGGCCGTACCCTTTTTGGGGTTTCCGATGCTATCCGGGTGCTTTTCCCGCACAGATTTCAAGATTGAGGCTCGGGGATCAAGACGAGGCTGCACTTTTCGATGATTCCAGATCGACGTGCAGCGACATATGTCATTCGTGCACCGCGCTCTGCTCTGGGCCTTAGCAGCAGGATTAACCAGAGTTCCATCTTGTCCAGAATCCTTCCATAAACCATGAATCTCCCGTCATACGGCCCCTTTCTCCGCCACTCTTCCATCTCACGATTCTGCATTCTGAAGGGATTTCAACCATCGCAGCCAGAAAGATGCCGCAGGTGAAAACGGTCGAGCCCCGGTATATCGACGGGCATAAATTGATGGATATGTTGGCGAGGCTTTTTCCTGGGAAACCGAAGCTGTATGCGGCCGAAGTAGGCCACCCGGTCCCAAGTCAGTGGCAAGGTTGACTCGTTCTTTCCAGATCCGACGAGGAAAGTGGATTATCACCACGCCCGCCCCTCTGACCATGGTTTGTTTCCTATTCCTGCGCTGAAACCTGCATTCTTCCTTTTCTTAGGCTGACAGCCTCCCTCGCTTCATGTCAGGAGCAAATTGATTCCTGCGCTCCAGATTAAGTAGCGGGCGGAGCACTCGCTTCACTGGTCGCGGGCGCTGAGAATCTGCCTTATCCGTCTGCCTGCTTCCCTGGTTCTTACTCTTTCATCTCGCGACCTATGTCTTATTGGATTAAGTTCTTTTCGTGATGTTTGAGGTGACTTTCCTGTCAGAGACAATCCATGTCATCTCTGTGTTTTGTCGGTGAGCCTTGGGGCTTTCGGCTGAGCTGGGTTAGGAAGAGCATTATAATCGGCAGTCCGCTCCCTCTGTTGAGCTTCATTGCTGCTACCCTTATGATATCAATTCAAGGAACTTTCTACGCACTAGATATCCCACATACGTTATCCTCTAATTCCGTTGTTTTGTTGTCTCCGAAATCGCCCGCCTCGTCCACCCACCTGTCGACGGTTTTCCGTGCACAATGTCCTATAGCGCAGAACCCAGCCCCCAGATTATAGAGGGCAGTAATCTAGATCAACGGAAACTCATAAGCCTCTTGAAGAATGTGTACGGGACGTCAAGCGAAGGCAAGAACAATTTCCGTGTCGAGGTGAGATATCTCTTTCCTTCAAGCACTCAATTTTACTCGGGCCTGACAACATCACATCAACAGCTAAGACTAAACCGCTACAAAATATATCCCCCAGAACATGTCGGCAATGCTTGCGCGCTCACCGAGGTATAAACACTTGCTGATGAATACTAGCAATGAGAATAAAGCTGAACTTCCTTAGGACCAAATTCAGGACTGTCGAGCATATAGAAGGCGATGCGATTGGAGTTATCAGGAAACGAAGGGGGGAAAGCACCATATTGCATAAAGCACACAGCAACAAATACGTTGCGAGACGCGCATGGTGGATAGTAGCATATCGTACCGCGACACAATCTGCGGTGGCTTCGTTGGTAGTTTCATTGCTTTGGGCGTTATCTATGTAAATGTAGTTATGAAAACGAATCCCTTTAAAGTACTGCTGGAGACGGTATCATCTTGTCTTTAGTGATGGGGCTTTCTGGCACATCGAAATCATCCGTCCTTGATGTCTGTTATGATCACTTTGCCGGTTCTAAGCTGAGCTGAACTCGATTCAATAGTAGCAAAACGGTTGCGGTCATGGAGGATTTTCATTTCCCTGTTCCAAGAGCTGCAACGCCCGTCTAAAGTGTCCCGGAAGCCTTACGCCCAGGCTTGTTACCAGAACTTGTCTCCATACAATGAAAAAAAGTGAATCCATTTCAAAACCATGCAGTGTGGCCACTTCCCTGAATCTTCCTCATACCTGGACACCACTTCGTTTCGTCTTCAGCTGGATTTAGATGGAACCGCGAGGCGAATATGAGGCAGTGCTCGAGGCTCACTCGCACACCGCTTTGACGCCTCGCCACAGCTCGGCTCACATCTGAGAGTATCACAATAATGAATTAAAGCCTCAATGAAGATTGATTTACCGTCGCAATTGCAATTGTAAGCCAGCAAGCAGGCTCAATAATCTCGCGCAATCAAGGATTCAACGATGGCTTCCTACCTCAATCTCGACGACGCGGAGAGTTTAAGAGCAAAAATCGACGAGAAAGCTAAGGATCTGTTCAAAGCAAGGCCCGGGAAGCCGCAGTTGCAAGTCAGTCGACTTTTCAAGTCAAGAATTGGGGATGAGAAGGAGGTTGTGTGTGTGAAGAATGAGGATATTGCGGATGGAAAGCAGATCAAGGCTTTGAAACATGTATGTTGCCCGAATTGCAGTGGATCCAGAAACACCCACAGAGATCAGATACCGAATCTTCACTACACTTCAGGTTGTAAGGAGACGGCAAGCTGATAAATCTCACGCCTTCTTGACATCTAGGACTCAAACAACTCTTCCCAAATCTTCATCGTCCGCCAAGAACGCTCCTGGACGACTCTAAATATCTCCCACGAGCTATTCGAAACTTTCCTAGGCGTATATGATGTATTCTCACCGTTCTGGAGGTTTGCGTTTACTTTTGGAAGGAAGTGCGAGGAGAGTGAATTTGAGTTTCCAGGCTTTAGGGCACGGCGTACCCCAGCCTCTAACTCTAGTTCAAGTGATGAAGTTTATGGTTCGTTTTCCTTTGCAGAGTCTATATGGATCGTGATACGGAAGATATGGTGTTGATCAATGAGCAGAATCAGCGTACATCCTTCGCCGCGCCGAAATTAACCATCGGGAGCTAACAGAAGGACAATCTCCGTGGTCGATCCGTCAGACGGCTGTATACCACAAATTTAGCCCCAATTCAAATACCTCCTATTCCAGTCCTCCTTTCGAAAGGTCAAAATCTACTTTCCTCCTCATCGCCCCCTCCCAAACCCTTGAGGGACAGCTTTCCCGGTCCCTCGAACTGAGTATCTCAGATGAGGGCGCAATCGCACCGTGGAATATGCATAGGCTGCTTGTTGCGGATAGCTTGAGGGGTTGGATGGAGTATATGGCTTGGCTGGAGCTACAGCTGAGGGAGCAGGTAAATTCCACCATTCTCTCATTTGATATTTACTCTTTCTTAA
Source organism: Sabuloglossum arenarium (assembly GCA_022345705.2). Taxonomy (NCBI): domain Eukaryota; kingdom Fungi; phylum Ascomycota; class Geoglossomycetes; order Geoglossales; family Geoglossaceae; genus Sabuloglossum; species Sabuloglossum arenarium. The sequence continues at coordinate 20,115 of JAJDMY020000280.1, forward strand.
AACAATGCTTGTACACTCGTTGAAATCGAATTGTTGGCTAACAGTAGGGATATGAACCAGTCCAACCATATAGTCTTAGCTAAAGTCGGTAAAGAAAAAGAGAATCTCTCCCCGTTGACAGACTTCAAAATCAATTTTATTGATCGACAGAATCTCAAAATACTCGAAGATTATGTAATTGACTTACAAGTCATCCTCTCCACTATGCTGAGAACTATCATTGAAATTCGCGAGCAGTGTAAGAAGTGCTGTAAAGGGCATTCTGAGAAAGAAGAGGAGAAGTGTGATTATGGCCAGGTTATCGAGGAATTCGATGAGCATGTCAAGGAAGTAGAGATGTACGTCAACCGGTCGGGGGTGTTAAGAGATAGGGCAAAATCTACTGCACAACTGGTGAGTTTCATGCCTTGTTTTGTTGAATATGAGAGGAATTGATAGATCATGATGGCTAACATGCATGCAGTTGTCAGATTTACTGAGCTACGAAGAAGCAGTAGCGTTGAAAGATGTAGCGCGGGAGTCAAAGGAGGAAAGCAAGTCAATGCATACTTTGACAGTAAGTAACCTCAGTGGAGAACTCTGGGAAATGCACTGACTGCATTGTAGGAGAGAAGTACCAAGGACGCAGCAGCAGTTAAGGTCTTGACAGTTATTGGTCTCGTATACCTCCCCACCACAATAGTTGCTGTGAGCTCGTCTCTCTTCCAGATAACAAGCATGAACTAACGATTGAAAGAACTTCTTCTCAACTCAATTCGTACGCACCAGCGATAGCGGCAACATGCAAGTAGCTGAAAATGCCTGGCTCCTTGCCGCAATCGCAATCCCCTTAACAGCCTTAACAATCCTCGTTTGGTGGATATTGGCGAACTGGACAAATGTTGAGCTCCAAAACAACACACAACATCCCAGTCTCCCAAAAGTCCATCACCGCGACAGTTTCCGGTCTCTTCTCTCGACGAGGAAAAAGCAACAACTAAACGACGTTGAAACTGGAATAGTCTCCCCACAAAGTACAATGTACCAACCTGAGACCTCGCCGCGACCTCTCTGCGATTCTGCCATCGCAACATGGTCATCAACGGCAACGACGGTAGCACCAATAAAACCGGGATAGTGTCGGTTGAGCCCCGTCTGGATTGATTTTGTGACGGAGATGCCGATCACAGGCCAAGCAATGCAGGCGGTAAGTGGGGCTGCTGGGTGCATCAGGCGCACTGCGGCTCCGGTCTGGATTGGGCGGGCCCCAAAATTCAATTCCCTCACAGGCCGAAGCCGCACTCTTCGCTTTCATTGGCAGCTCTGCGGAGGCTGAGAGCTGAGTATGCGGGTGCTGCAGTTCTTGCGCCACCCTGCAAAATGCTAGCAACTAGGCTATTGTATCAGGCTGTATGTGAGGATTGGAGTGATGCCTGCGGCTGTGTGTGGAGATTGGAGCGGTGCCTGTGCGCCTTGCGAATGAATAACAGAGCACCGAGTAGCCGTTGTATTGTAGCACTAGCCATTTAAATAAGTCGTAATTCTTCCCCATCGCCAAGCCGTCCAAAGAAACCGTAAATCCTGTCCCCAATGAATCCGTTCAAGTGTTTATTTCATGCATTTCGCCTCTCGGCAAGGGAACAATCTAAGCCAAAAAATGATGGGGTAAACGCATCGCATTCAGCGAGTGATTCGCAAGTGAGAATTACCAAGGACAAAGGGTCTACAGACCCGAGAAAAATCGAAGAGCCTACAGACGCGAAGCCAATTGAAAAGGCTACAGACTCGCAACAAGTCGAAGATGGGGTGAACGAGCATCATCCAGTGAGTAATTCGCGTGTGAGGCGTCGAGGGCTTCGGTTGACCCATCCTCTAGGGTGCGAAGACACTGTCAATTACCAAGAACGAAGAGCCCACAGACCCGAAACAAATCGAAGAACCGCTGCCTACTCCGACTACCAAGGACGAAGGGCCTACAGACTCGGAGCAAATCGAGGAGCCTACAGACGCGAAACAAATCGCAGAGTCAATAGACTCGAAAAAGATCGAAGGGCCTGCGGACGCGAAACAGATCGAAGAGCCGACAGACACGAAACAGATCGCAGAGTCCACAGGCTCGAGACAAATCGCAGAGCCTAGTGACTCGAAAAGAATCGAAGAGCCTACAGACTTGAAACATATCGAAGGCCCATTGCCTACTCCTGTCATCGTCGAACCTCCCCAGAGAGACGATGTCCCGTCTCCACCCAATAGGATGACACCGCCGCACTTTGCGAGCCACAATTCCGATTCTTCATCACAGAAAAGCAACGATGGGAATGTGTCGCAGCAATCCTGCAGCCGCACCAACAGCAAGAAGTCGACAAATCCTTCGCTAAAAGATCAGCTGCGTTGTGCGCGAAAGGAATGTCCTCCAGGCTCTCACCTTTTTATTGTTCCAAAGTGTGATCAAGAATCATTGATCACTGTCCCTATCGTCAAGGAAGACATCCAAGTTAGAGACCCTAGCATTGGTCCTGAGAAAGCCACTGAATGCGCCGAAAAAACTTGCCTGTCTGCGAGAAAGCTATTTGCCATCCTTGCGTATATGAAGAAGGAGGAGAAGATAATCCAACTCTTGGGGGAAGAGGTTTCTGATGAAGACCTGCCCCTTCGTAGGAAGCCTGACGAGCGGGGGCAATTCGCATTGCAGCGGAAAACAGGAAAGCCCATTAAGACTTTGGAGGAGTGGAATGACCAAGAGCTAGAGAAATTTGATCGCGTACAGTGGTGGATGACCGCTCCTGTCTTCAAACAGAAAGAACATTACGAGCTGGATGACAATGCAATACTGCCATTCATTCCTTTCGACTCCAATACAGCGACACAGGAAGTAAAGCGAGGTGGATACAGCGAAGTCTATCCAGTTCGTGTCCATCCTGCGCATCATCAGTTCTGGGAGCGCTCTAAGTCAGAGGTATGGGAACATCACTCGTTCTTGATAGCTTCAAACAACTGACGCGATATAGGATGTCGAGCCCTTGGTGGCAATCAAAAAATTGTATTCTCCTGACAAAGTCGAATTCGAAAAGGAAGTATCTATCCTCGAGGCCCTCGGCTCCAAACAGAAAAAGCATCCCCATCTCATCAAGCTTTTAGCTACCTACAAGCAGAAAAAGCAATATCATTTGATGTTTCCTTATGCGAATGCCAATTTGAGGAGGTACTGGGAGGACAGGCCATCACCCAGTTTCGACGAAGCAACTGCCCTCTGGTCCTTGAAGCAGATGACTGGAATTGCAAACGCATTATTCCTGATTCACAACTTCAGGGTTACAATTCCATTAAACGTCGATGGTCCCGGACAGGTCCGAGTGCAAAAGGATGTCCGTTTAAGTGTGGGGAAAGGAGAAGAGCTGTATGGACGCCACGGAGATATTAAGCCTGAAAACATCCTGTGGTTCAATCAAACCCCCGAAGTCGAAGATGAGATGGGAGTCTTACAGATTGCAGACTTCGGCTTAGGGAGATTCCACGGCCGAGACTCGCGATCGAAAGTCAACCCGGACACTATCTTGGCCTCTCCAACTTATGAGCCACCAGAATGCAAGCTTCATAGGCCCGTCTCTCGCGCTTACGACATCTGGAGTCTCGGGTGCCTGTATCTGGAATTCGTCACCTGGCTCCTGAAGGGCTCGGAGAAGATTGAAGAATTCTCAGACTTTCGAGGAAAATTAGCGCCGAGTACAGGCATCAACGATGACAACTTCTTCACGATCACTATGGACCCTACCACAGCCTGCCCTGAGGCTGTAGTACGAGAGGAAGTTATTATGTGGGCCAATAGACTCCACGAGCACCAGAAATGCTCCGATTTGATTCACGATCTTCTGAACTTGATAATGAACGAGCTCCTCGTTGTCGAATCGAAGGAGCGCATTAGCGCCAGTTGTTTGTCTCAGCAGTTGGACAAATACTTAGAAAAAGCAAAAAATGATAAAAAGTACCTACTTGAACCAGTACCACGGCGACAGACCCTCATCAGTGATGCACGCTCCAAGTCAGCATCCTCAATCCCTGATGCACGGAAGACAGGCACCGAAAAGGGTGTCACTTTCGCAAAAATAGATACATTTATTCCCCTAGCAAACGCAGCTACAGCAGCAGACTCCAGAACGCATACTGAGGATGCTATTGCACGACCTGGGACCAGAATAACTCGGAGGCCACCGTTTGATTTGGTTGGCCGCAACGCGGGAACCCCGAGTTTGATGAGGAATCATGGTACTTGGCCACAAGTTCATTCCGACAATGTGTGAGATGGTGATGGCATTTCATTGGACAGCTCTTCCGGTATGTTCTGCGATGAGCGCCTTGTCAGCATATATGCATGCGGGGCTCGTCTATACATACATATATCGTAAGTCGCAGTTCCAACCACCTTTCTATGCTCTTTGACTGACCGGCCATAGTCTTCCTGAGGAAAACCTCGTTGTTTTCACCATCGTCAGCAGGATGGTCCAATCTGGCCCGCACAAACTCCAACAGTTTCCCGGCTCAAAACTGAGCTTATCAGTGGCGGAGGGCCTCACTCCGGGGCCCAGCGAAGGACTATGGGGTCCGGAACCACTGCGAGACTCAAAATAGAGCTTTAAGAGCACTTTTTTAGAACTGAAGTATAGGGCCGCGAATCGGGCCCTATTCCTAGTCAAGAATATTTCCAAGTCTCTCTTGTAGTAGGGCTCACATCGTTTAGCCCTAGTGTGTATTTATGTATGTACATACATCGCGGCGAGGCTCCAGGAAGACAAACCTGATACGATCAAGGCCAGCCTTTCTGGCCAAGAACGTGATTGAAGTTCACACCTTGTATTTCTACACAGCCGCCCGAGGTTACGTGGCTATGGCGATTATCTGTTCTCCGAACTTTGCAATATATATGGAAGCAGCGCAGAAACCAACTACTTGCAACACGTCAATAGAGCGTTCCTGTTGAGCCGTGACTTTGAATTCCTTACTTTCAGTGCCCAAGTATCTTCTAGAACGCCGGCATATTTTGCTAAGCTTCCTGACTTTCAAAGCATTTCTTGGTTTTTTCGGGAGAGGTCTAAATGCCAATCATACCTTTTAGGGCGCCTGGTGCTGGTGCCCGAAACAAGATTGATATGGGCAAGACCGCACTCGGTGGTGGTGGACCTGCAATACTCAAGGCAGTGCAGGTATCATCATTAATGCAACACATTGCTGCGAATCACCCCCCCTCCGGCGTTGAGTCCACGCATGATGAACCTGCACTCCCCGGTCACCTTCGTACCCGTCCAAAGTGAAAATATTGACATCACCACAGAGGATCTGATAAAGCATTTACCCTCTCAACGATCAACCATAAGCGAAATGAAATGTTGGGTCTGCTTGGTCAAGATATGAATCGAGTGCCTGGCGAAGGGCAGGGACGTGAAAATGATTACACGGATTATTAACCAAAGAATGACAGCAGCGCCGCAACAGTTGCATCACAATCCAACATCGAAAATTGAAGATCAATTGGATTTGGACAAAGCACAGACTGATAAGCCTGGGGACTGGATTTCGAATCTGTTAGGAGCCTTTAAGGTAGTTTCCCTACGTCCTTCAGAAAACTGCGAACCTAATCAATTGCATTATTGGGAAAGATACGGAGGACAAGGGAACACCAAAGCCTGCGCTACGGTCCGAGCGAATCGCCCTATCCCTCTCCAAAATGCTGGCTTCTACTTTGAAATTACGATCCTAAATAGTGGTGAAAATGGGTAGATCCCCTTTCAGATTACCCATGTCGTTTGGTAAAGGAGTCACATTCACTAAAAAATGGGACTCCTCTTGGTGAGGAGTCAAAAGAATCCCCAGCTGATCATATGTAGGCTCACATGATGACACATAGGGAATGAATTCAACGGCATGTATGGCAAATTATACCCTGTCATAGGCATGCGAAGCCGTTGCGCCTGTATTCGAGCAAACTTTGGCCTCGAGCATTTCCAGTACGATGTCAACGCAGAGCAATCAATTAGACGCTCTCAGACTGTTATAGCCTAAGGCAATAACAAATAGGTGTCCTAGGCGACATTCTCCTCTGGAAGCGTCGCTCTAGGATGAGAACACAGCTAGGAAACTCCTCATAGGATGATGCTTCTACTGGGAGAATATCTGTGCTGAGAAATAGAACCTGGGAGATAATCGCTCCTGGGAGACAAGTATTGGGAGAACTGAGCTCCTAGAGTAAGAATTACCCGGAGAAAGTTCCTAGGAGAAAATATTCCCTGGGAGAATTTGGCGGGGAGTTGTGATTTTTAGGTGTGTCTACGGGCAGTCGAGTTGCGGCATCGACCTGGGAGAGTCGAATTCGAGCTGCCCCGGAGGTCCGCAGCATAACAATGCAACAAAATAGAATCAATTAACAATAAATAAAATCTAGTTACGTGTACCCTGCAGCGTCCCTCTGAAGCTGATCTCCAAGTAATTATGTTGCCCTTTAGCTGCGTGTATGCTTCTTAGATGTGACTATTTACCCCCGAGTAGTCCGAGTCTCATAGGTTCTCGACTGTGCTCTAGTTAACACATTTCGCTGGTGCTCTGAAGATTCTGCATCACCCAGAGCTCATTCCCTGCCTGAAGTTTCGTTTCTTAATTTTCGCTTGTTAGAAGGTAAGAGGGAGTAGGTAGCTCGGGGGGCTCTACTAACTTAATTCCTCACTTGCAGAGCATGAACCTCAGCCAGCAGTTACTCGTTACTAGCAACTATTTGTCTATTGCTTTTCTATCCAATACTCATCCAACTTCCATTAATTTGAGTGCCATAGCCATAGTTGTATGCGAGCATATCTAGTATAGGCAGCAAAGGCATTAATAATGACAATACATAAGACCTGGCTGAAGCTATGGTTCCAAAGGTAGCTATAGGCATCGTCTGAGCTGAAGGCCTCATCAGCTTGAAGGAGTATGAATTGTTAAGAGGGGGTATTTTATTTTTTCAGCTGCCTCAAAAATAGGGGCTGTCACAAAGTTAGAAAGCTTAGAGGGGGGAGTCTAAGATGCCATTGTCTCGATTCTCTTCCATTCTTCATCGTCTATCTAAGGTTATACGTACTGTTAATTTACCAGTTTCCTTCGGAGGGGTTACATAGAATCCCCAACTCCACAGACCCCTATTTCGCCTCCGGAGGACTGTCGGACCTCCAGACACCAACCTGAAGGCATCCCCGACATTCCAAAAGCTTCTGCCGGTTGGAGAACCACTGCAGAAAGGCAGCGTGCTCTCTGAATGCCTTCAGGTATGCAGATAGGACTGCAGATCTTCAGGGCAGTCGAATTCGACTCTCCCAAGTCGACGTTGCAACTCGGCTGCCCGCAGACACGCCCGGTGATTTTTGGTAGCATGAAGTTCACTCTTTAGGGTTCATTACTCATCTACCATGAATTCCCACTCTACCATAGCAACGATGCAACCACCACCCACATTAATTTTTTATGCTGTCTGTGTGTTATATTTACTTCTGATATAAAGCTTTGCTTTATTACTTTGCCTCTTGAGATGCTGTGAAGGGTAGATCCTTGCATGCTCTGTATGGGAAGTGGTGCCCCACCTCTGTTAACCGGCCACTCGGCCCCTGAGCAGGTCTTTTAACTGAAGCTGGGGCGAAACTCTCCCCAACACAATGCTTTTCATGCTCCTCTACGTAATGTCCTGACCCTGTATTTTTAGGATTCTAGCTATAGGGTGCAAGGCGAAAATATGATTTATTTGTGGCTTTGACAGGTCACGTTGCCAGCCGTCCTAAATTACCCTTTTCCGAATTGTTAGGCAACGCTTCTTCCATCGAATACTCAGCTCCCGGTTCTGTCTTCGCATCATCATTCTTGCGCGGTGCCTGACTCCTGTCTCAGGCCCCTGGCTTCCTCTCTGTTTCCGTTCCGCAGGCGTCATCGAAATCTCCAAATCTGCGAATGCCGGCACTTTTTGTGAGGCAACTTGCGGGGAAAGGGTGGGACAGGTGGTGCACCGATCCCCTCCAATATCGTAACGATGCATCTCATTTCCATCCAGAATATGACATGCAAAATTGACTGCGTCTTTGATGTTTTTAGTCACCTGTATGGCCATCGAAACGCCTACTCGGTGAAGGGATGCGCTAGTCTCGGATTTAGCTGCTTCTATTAGGTTGCCTGGCTGGCGAACGATTGTGAAGAGAGTTCTCCCACTTCCACTGACGGCTCCAAAGTCGATTGCCTGGAGAGCTCCAGATGGCATCTCTCCGTCAGTGACGATGACAATTTCGGTGCTCGTTAGGCTGTTTTTAACACGAGCAAGGAAGGCAACTCCATGACTCATGACCCGCATGTGCGAGGACTGCAATAGCATGAAGTCCGACCATACGAACGCTTGATGTTCACTGCGGAACCTCGGCTTAAACGCTGCTGCCGTTTTGCTGAGAACTGCCAACTTAGCCCTGTAGTAGTTGAATTTGAGAACCTGGGCAATTAATAGGCGTTGTTTGAGATTGAATCTTCCAGCGCCAAATGCGGCAGCAATGTATCCCGCAAGAGTCCAGTTATCAGAAGCAAAGAGGATAATTGTGATATCTCTATGGACTAGATCTGCCTGTTCTTCGTATACACGGCCAAGTTTACAGATGATCTCGCAGGAACCTGCCCAGAGGCCAGTCATATTCACTGTACCGTTTCTGACGCCAAAAGGCCCGTATCCTTCCACAGAGTCCAGAGATGAGTCACTGGAAGCGAGATGGCGGACCAAGAATGCTGGCATTATGCAATTACGGCTGATATTGGAGTCAGTAGTGATAGGAGGAAGCAGTGCCCAACGAAGATGCCCTGTCTGAATGGCTTTCTCCCACCACAGGACCCATACATTCTCTTTACCCTTCGTTTTTGTATCTTCGATAACAACACCGCTAGCAGCCATGACACCAAATATCTCGTCTTCGGGGACGGTTGCCTTTTTGTTCCCTAAGAGCTCCATGACACGAGTCGACTCAATTAAACCTAGGTGTGCACTGGCCATACCTTGGAAGTGAGTGTAGAGTTTCGAAAAGTTTTGGGACAGACACTCTTCGATGCTCAGATAGTCACAAACATCTGGGATTGCCTGGAATAGTCTTTCATTAATCCTCAATGGTTGGAGATCGCTCCCAATCCATATTGTTGTCTTGGCCAATATGAACTCCTGCATTGTCCACACTCTCGTGCCCCACGCTGGTCGAGTGAAGAGCTCTAAAATATCCATAGCCTTTTGGAGCCTCTTCCGGTATCCCTTGGACGACCAAGATTTCCCATGGTCCAACCATGTACCATCCGTAGACATCTCCACAGCGCCCTGGACATCATCCATGATCTTGTCTACTTTGGTCTGCGTGAGCCCGAAAGGCTGGTTGACCAGTATTGCGACGGCTTCTGCGCTTCCATAGATTTGGCCCATGAGAGGAATTTGCCTGTATTTGTCTTCAGGATCATCCTGGTCAATGCAAAGGGTATCGATCCAACAGTGTGAGATGCCAGCTTGCGAACAGGAGATGAGCATTTCGATTGCCTTGTTTCCTGCGGTCTCAGTAAATGGAATGCCAGACTTGAAGAGTCTATCTGCCCATGTATGCGAGATTGCGATATAAGGTGGCAATTCGCCAATGATATACTTTTCAATATTCCCCGAAGGGATATGTACGAGTCTCGTGAAGTTCGGGCTTGTCATGACATCTAAAATCATGTTTGTGGGTGAACAGAGCCTTCACGCTATGGAGGCTTTTAACTGGTAATGCTAGTTAAGCCCGCGAACCATTCAGCGTGGTCTTAGCGACGGAACCCCTTCTTGTTTCCTTCTCGTAGCTAGCGAATACATCGCATTTCTGCCTCCCGAGAAGCCCACGAAAAGCTCACTCTGGAACGGAAGTAAGTCTATAATATTTCGAATATCTTTCCGGTATTCAAAGAAGGAAAATCTAAATGCGCGTAGGATGGGTGTCGGCATTTGCATGTTCAGCGAAGAAAAAGGTGCTATCCAAGTAAATATTCCTTCATTTATACCCCAGCCCGCAACATAGCCCCGATAAAGCAGTCAGTCCACCACGGGTCCCGGAAACTCTGGTGGGTGGTGAGGACAGTAGTTCGTAGAAGATATCATGATAATAATCTGGGCACGGAGTTAATAGAAATGGATTGATTGGTGGTGAAAGACTCGATGGAAATCAGGACACACCACCACGTTCCGATGCAGATTTGAATGGAATTAAAATTCAACTAGTCAACTGAGTACATGAGTCATTTCGAGGAAGAAAAAGATAGCAGTCCTAGTCAAATTGATATTTGTGTCCCTGGCCTCCCGCATCTTTAAACCAGCTTCTTATGCCATTTCTGATTCTGGTAGTACGCCAGGCTAAGCTTATTCCCATTATCCAAATCCCAGAAGTAGACCTTGAGTTTGACAGCAGTGGGGCCCACGGGATGGAGCTCCTGGAAGCCAAGAGCAGCGATGCCGGTGCCTGGACTCGCCTTGTAATTGTAGTCGTTGATGAAGCCTACGTTCCATTTGTTGTCGTTCCACCAGCAGGATTTGATCGTGTTGTACTTGTCGACGTAGTAGATTTGGACCTGTGGCCAAGCGTTATTTAATTTTGTCTAGCGAAATGCATCACTTCTTTAGAATAGTTGAGGTATGCTGAAATATCTAATTACCTCTTCGTCTTCCCATAACATGGAGGCGAGAGTGTCGCCGCGGCCGACAACGGCGACGGATACTCCACCAGTCTCGATCGTGACGCCATATTGTTTGTAGGGACCGCCGTCTGGGCCTTTCTCGTAGTAGATCTGGTGGGTTGGGTGGTAATAGAAGATGTAGGTTTGGCCCTTGTTATCTCGCGTGGTGGTAAGGGCAGATGAAATAGGTGGCTGTCTGGATTCAGAAAAAACACCCCAGTCATTGGCAGGAGAAGATTACTACCTTCTGTGTTGCTTCCGACATGTTATGTGTCCGTGATCCTTTGGCGTCTAGCAGTTGTATCTGAGGTAGAGTGAGTTTGCTAGATCCTGAAATGTGCGAATTATTGTTCCAGCTGAGACCATTTTATATTCGATGAGGTAACAGAGCTTCGTCTCAACACATTCTTTCAGCTCGTCCTGTTAATGCCTTAAGCCACACGAAGCAGTAACTTGCTGAATTGTAAGGGCTTACTTGGTCCAGCCAGCCCATATTTCACATATTGAGATACGTGCAGACGCCCAGCCCCTCTAATGAAAACATCAGCTAGGAATGCATCGTTGCAGAAATTTGCGTCTCCGAGGAATGGAACTGTTGCACCCGGCTCGTCCGACTCATGGAGTGGGGCCCCGCTCGACGAGCCGGGTACTCCGCGAACGGTGTACACAGCTCATCGAGAGAAACACGAAACCTCTCAATAAGTCGAGAATCGCTGAATAGAATCAGTTAAGATACTTCATAGAGTGGTTCACTAAGCGGCTTAATTTCATGTGTTTTCAGCTATATCTCAACTGAAGACAGGCGAAGGTTCACCAATACGGCATGCCAATGCGGTGAAATTGGCTCCACAATTTTGGTGTGCCAGAATTCCAAGAATATTCTATAGAAATGTAATTAGACTCTCCTATTATGGAGAATTTGGTAGCAAGAATATGTGTGAATAGCCTCATCTTGTATACTCCTCGATGAGAGGGGGCCTCCATTGATCGAGTACCCCGCTCGACGAGTGGGGTACCCCTCCATGGAGCTGCAAACTCTGCGAACAGGGTACAACAGAGCCAATGAGAATACTTTCACCTCAAATCTATTTTGGACGAGCGCAAGTGCATACATACATGGCACCTTCCTACTTAGGTATCTTCCCGACGCAGATCTGCACCGCAGCTACATTTGGATTGAAAGAGTCCCCCGGACGCAATTCAAATCATACAGAGAATCCAATGAAGGTAAAAGGCAGTTTTTACAATCGCAAAAACCCCGCCGAATGCGTGTTGCATGCGTGGGTGTAGTTGGTTTTTATGTATGTACATACAGTACATACGATTGGTTTGCACAGAGTAGCACGATATGTCGGTGCAATGGCCTCCGAAGGCTGAGAGCTGAAAGGAAAGCGTAATGCAGGTGAGAATATACTGAAGACTGCAGCTTGCAGGCTGTAGTCTTGAGATGTCTGTGTGTCCGGCCAGTGCCGAATTCATAGGCGGGAGATCAAGCCAGGAGCCAGGAAATGTGATAGCGCGGTATAAGACTGCGGAGTCAATGCAAATTCGATAAAAACTGGATTTGTAGTTGCAAATGTCGTGCAGCTCTAGGGCTCTGAGGGTTACTCATCGCTACGCCTCGTTCACGACCCAATGAGGTAACATAACTATATTCGATACAAGTAGATTTACGCAGTACCACGTACATGACTACATGAAACTGATCGGATCATGATGATCCCGGACGCAAGAAGCGAGCGTCCGTCCACTTTATGATATCCCCATGTTTACCGCGATGAAACGAAAAGTTGTGGTCTTGGAGATGGGGCTGACCGCAACATCATCCCTTTTCTCTCCATTTCTGGGCCAGATATCCCCATTAGCTCTATCACCCCTACAGATCCCACTCCGACTTAACAAAGGGCACCAATTGAAAGCTGTCTAGTTCCATCGCCTCTGTTCCCAGGACGTGCTTTCCAACCTCCCAGCCCTTTTTGAATACGAGACCGTCATTCTTGACCGCATATGCATCAACCCAGCTTCGTGGGTCAAGATTTCTCGACAGGCGTACCTCAAACCGAACAATTGCATCCACTTCCTCTCCACCAGACCTGACTATCATTACCGCCTCCAAAGGATTGGGTGTGCCGCTGTGGGTAATGTCGTTCTCTTCGAGATTCCACACCACAGTCACCGGGGACATCCTCGCTGAATAGAGCTTGGCTTGTGCCTCCCTTTGGTCGGCCATCTTCTTGGATATCGAAACCTTAGGGACAACGCTTTGGTAACCACCTAGATCAACCCCAATCTTGCTTGCGGCGTCGCGTACTACGACTTTGCCGGCCCATAACTTTGGCTCATAGGTAAGCAAGGTCGGATTCGTTTCATTCGCGGTAGTAGATGTCGATCTGCTGCGGCTTTTCGGCCCGGGGGTATGCCTTTCGAACTTGATTCGGACCGAGATGGACTTAAATCGAACCCCATGGCATGGCACAAAATCAAAGCAGTATTTGATGAAAAGCGACTCTTGGCCTTGGAAATTTCCCCAGTGTGCGTGTGCGAGAGAGGTTGTGATCAGGCAGGAGCGGACTTCATGGGTTTGGATATAGATGGGATCCTCGTCTGTTAGCACAGAGCCAGGCTCTACACTAAGGTTGAACGTTTCAGGATGGAAACCGTTAGACATTTCCACAGTGGGATAGTCAGCAACGGCATTGGCAGCGCAGTGTAGGAGGCACCGACGTTGTCAGTTAACCCTCAGCAGATGACGGGTTTGATATTTTTTGCGTAGGAGGGCTTAGAACAAATCGTGTTCATGGCCCTGCCAAGCCTCGACTGGTGGGGCTGAGGTCAAGATTACGCCAACCCCTGCACACAAACCAACCAGCCGCACTTGCTCGACCCCCCGTCATGATTCGCGCCTGAGGTCTTGGAAACTCGAAATCTATCTTGCGATTAGCCCTTGTGCATGCCCTTTAAGATGGAAACCGATGCTGATTTGCTTCTTGATTCGGTTTCTAGCGTAATATGGAAGGGTTTATGGACTTCGGAAAGGGGTCCTCCAGGATCGGGCTCTGAGGATGACACATTATCTCTGAAGGACCTTTTAGAGATGGCAGAGCCTGGGGCAAGCGAGGAAGAGACCGCCTCGAGGACTTGTGACCGATGTTCGAAGGTCAGTGATACATCTTTACTCTCTTTGTTTGGCCGTCTCCTCCTGTTCTGGCGTGTCTAGTCCCAGATCCTGAGGGCTAAAGCAACAACTGAGCCAACTAGGAGCTGCGTGAAATGTATTCCCATTGTCTACAATGTCTAGATTTTGATCTGTGCACTGGGTGTTACTTCACTGTCGAGACATTTCACATTCGAGGCCACGAGTTCCAGATTCAGTATCCGCCCGGCATCAGTCCCCCTTTGGACGGAAGTGACTTGGACATGCTTAAAAGCATTTTGCTAGAGGCAAACCCGGATAAGGGAGTTGGTCCGCAGTACTTTGATGCCCTTAAACAGCAGCTCAAATCGTTTAGTTCCAGTGCACAAGATAGATTCGTCAGCAGCGAAGTAGTGCGTGCGGGGAACTGGAAACGGCTGCACACTCTATATTCTCGTTTTGAATCCTGTGTTGCTACGCTGACAGATGAGATCCAAAGTCATAGTATCCCAGTGCCATCCGAGCAGGTTCCTCTTCAAGCAATGCTCAAACAAAACTGGAACGTGGGAAATGCAAGAGAAGCGGCGTTTTATTCACACAGGAACAGCCTTACAAGGAGAGATCATTCGCAGTCCATTGACAAAATGAAATTGGGCAACGTTCTGCAAAGGTTTGTGAGGGAGTTTCTTGCAAGCGGCGAGGAAGTAGAGGATTCGAATGACCTCCTCCTCTGCGGATTCCCAGTCAAAGGTGACCTACCGGCAACCCCAGACTATACAAAGGTTTATCACCCTCATAAAATTTATATTTCACGCGGTGGCTGAGATCAATAGGACGAGGATGATGGAAGTCTGAGGGGAAGCTCTCTATCGGTAGACAACGTTGAATCAGATCAATGGGTAAAGCTCCGTGACGAGAAGGAAAATATGGTAGGTCGTTTTTTCCAGTTATTACTACCCTTGCCTGCTACTTCCGGCTAACGAGAAGCCCGTAAAAGCTCGAACTGGGTAGCAACATGCGAGCGTTTCGAGAACAAATCTTGGGCATAGCTGCTCTTTTTGACAAACGTCCTCAGCTTCAGGACTTTGTGAGCATTCAGTCTACCACTGATGGTTGGTCGTAGCCTAATAGGGTAACTTTCAAAAGGATTCGCCTGTGACCGTCAGTCAGGGATCGACTAATGTTGAATGGCCGGAAAACATTGTACAACAGGCGCAACTGAGTCGACGGCTAGGCCATTTTAAGGAAGCACTCGACCAGCTGTCCCAAGCTGAAGCCTATGACCCCCGTATTGCATTTGAGAAATTTCATGTATTTGAGACTATGGGGGACTTCCGGAAATGCCTTGAGGAACTTGAAGCCTTCAAGAGTCCATTGTCCTCAGGCCCGGATGGAGAATGCCCTGAGGTATTCTTGCTTCACCTTGCCAGTGCATATATTGCTTGTTTTGTCAAGGGAGAATGGAAGAAGGCTATGGATCTGGCTTTGATAGCCTATGAGAAGTACCTGATGAAGACCAGCTCGTACTCTCCGACATTAGTAAGTGCTTATGAAAATGTTGCAACTCAGGATTTGTTGGCCAAATCAAGCAAAACTGATGCCGTGCAGGTTCAAATTGAGCTTTACTATCAACGTATTTGGTTAGCTGTCAGTCGAGACCTTGGTGAGTTCACAGAGTACTGCGAATCGTCGAAGAGATTGAGCTCTCTGAGGAAGGCACTGGAGGATGCCAAAAGATTTCCAGAGGCATATGAAGTTCTTACCGTCGAGCTTGACCTTGTTAAATGTCCTCACAGACATCCTATCGCTCCATCTTATTGGACAGAGATCGACGTTACCCATTGGGACGATGTTCCAGAGGCAGTGTGCCCCCGAATTCTCTCCTTTTTGGAGAAGATCACTCTACTAGAGACTAAGGGCTCTCCACGGATAGCCGAGGAAGCTTATTGTCGACTCCATTTGGCGGAGGCCCATCGCCGGGCTGCTACCATTGAGAAAGATCCTCACACTGAGGTAATTTACTTGTATCGATCTTCTACTGAACGGGATGAGGCTCAGAAAATCTTCTCCGCTTGCGGAAGCAATCTTGGGCTAGTAAAAATACACCTTTTTGACGCCAACCGGAGAGGCCTTTATGATAAAAAAGAGGAAGCACAAACAGAATACGATCGAATATCTACCTTGTTCAATGAGCAAGATTCTCTGATGGGCATGCACGACACTTTACTGTCGAAGGCCGAGTTCCTGCACAGGTATTTTCGGGAACCGGTAACAAAGCCATATTCGGATCTTGCTAAGGTGGCGCATCAGGCTGGTAATTTGTACCAGTGGCATATTTGCAGAATCAAGATGGTTGAGTGGTGGCTTATTTCCTCGGCGCTAGTTGATGCATGCGAATCCATCTTTCGACCTTCGAGTGGTTTTCTCAGCGATACGTTAGGCATTATAGCTTCGTGGAATCTAAGTCGGGCATTTCAGACTATTGGGGATTTCACGCCAGCGGAAGTCACGGCATATTACCATATACTCTTAGTATCCCGGCGTAGCGACCAAGACCACATCTATCGCTCGCTATTAAACTGGTTTCGGATGAGAGATGAAGTGATTGCCGAACTCCCTTTACGCAAACGTCCTGCAATTCTCGTAGACTGGGCACAACGCTGGATTCAGTGGCTGGTGAATATCACTGCTCAAGGGGTCGAGAGAACTGCAATGGGTTGGAGAGCCCGTACTGCTGATGTCTTGTGGATATTAGAAATGGCTCTGTGGCTTCCCAAGTTGGGCTCAAACCAGGTCTCTAGTTTGCAGCTGCAGGACATCGGATTTCCACCTGCCCTACACGTGGTTATTCCATTGCTCGAACTTGGACTGGGACTTTTAGAAGTCCTACCAATGTTTTTCTGGCCCATACTCCTGGATCAATTTGGGTTGACTTTAGGAGCCGTTCTACAAAGTTGTGGAAATTTCAAGCTGGCGTTGTGCTCCTATGAACAGAGCCTCATTGCGAACCATCCAGGGAACATGATCATCGCAAATAAGCTCCGGGTAACGCTGGGAAATCTGCTTTCACAGATGTTGAAGGAATCTCCGAGACGTTGCTACCATGTGATTCCGCTTGCGATAAAGCTACTATCCCAGGCAGAAGCCTTCTTCTGGAATAATACTTCAACGGAAGACTCCTTCAAAGAGGCAGTGTGGGCAAGCGTTTCGTTAGGCTCATTCCTCCTTTTGAGGTTGCGCATTGATCTGTCAGCAACATCTCTGGATCCAACTGGGGAGCCAAAGAGCAAAGCTCATGCTGAAAGGCTGTTAGAGGGATGCAGTTATGCGACAAGGAGAGCGGTCGCTGGGTGGTAAGTGGCCTCGATATCTGCAGCCATCTTTGGCTAGCTACACTTGAAACAGATTAGCTGGCTGAAGTTATTACACCCCTCTAGGCAGGGAATGCGACAGGAAATTTTCGCCCTTTCGTTGTCCGACGCGATAAGACGTAAGAGACTGCACCTTTCTGGGAGACTGGGGAAAAAGCTCCTCTCAACTCACCTTGAGCTTTCGATCGCTGTAGCTCAACACAAGGAAGGTGGGGTCATGGACTTATGGAGAACAGTCCAAGCATGGAAGGCCATATCATTGTCAGAGCTCTTGGGCGCGGCCCTGACCGTTTCGAGAGAAGATGCTAGAAACCTCGATGAGGAAGCAAGGAATTTACTCCAGGAGGAACATGACCTAGCAGAGAAGGTCTCGATGGCAGAGCCCTTCGAGCGTCCTCATAAGCGAGTGGAGTTGCGTCGTCACTGGGTTAAAATGGACTTACACCCCAGTCTCCGAGACTTTTCGAACGCGAGAATAGGCCACGGTGCGACTCTCGAACACCTCAAACACATCCAAAAACGCTCAAAACAGATTGGAGAAGTTGATGAGTCTTTTGTCTTTGTTGATTGGGCTTATCACCGCGAGGCGATCTTCCTCTTTGCCATCCGTGCAAAGGAAGAAGTAACCATCATGTTCGAGCCGGTGAGCTTGCGCTATGGGTACGTGGAAGAGTGGGTGCAACAGAACCTGGGAGTCCGTTGTCGGGAAAATGGTACGCTGTTCCGACAACGGCTGGAGTCGGCAGAAAATCTGAAAGCTTTGAGCCCATTGATAGAACCTCTTCGGGCTTTTATCCAACGCGACGAGATGCTTGTCCTGTGTCCTACGGGAATTCTAAACGAAGTCCCCTTGCATGCAATTCCATTTGCCGGGGCAGAAGACCCTCTTCTCATGGAAAACCCAATTATCTACTCTTCCAGCAACGCTATTCTCAAATCCTGCGTAGATTCGGCATATCGGAAAGTGAATGAGGAGTCTAGGGTAAATAAAACTGCGGCCTTTGGTCGATACGGAGGACTCGACGAAGTAGAGGATACCCGTATCCAAACCATGGTGACAGAGTTAGCAAAAGATCTCAATGCCAAACTCGCCGTTGGGAAAAAGTTGAATCGGGACACATTCCTAGATTTCATCAAAGATGCAGACCTGGTACATTACCATGGTCATGCGAGCGTAGAGCTAGACGACAAGACCAAGAGAAGCCTAATCCTAGAGCCAAGCCCTGAGAGCAACGACAACGGGAGATTCACCCTTGACGATATATTCAAACTCCGGCTCAATGCCGCACACGTAACCTTACTGGCATGTGCATCCGGTGACCAAGACGTCACTTCCAACGACGATCCCCTTGGGATACTCACAGCATTCCTCTGTGCCGGAGGAACGTCAGTGATCGGGACTCTCTGGCCAACAGAAAGTCGCGACGCAAGGGAATTTTGTGATATTTTCTACCAGCAAGCATTTGAAGGCACAGCGAAATCAGTTGCGAACTTGGCTCGAGCGCTCAGGGAGACGGTCTTACTTCTGAGGGAGGACTGGGATGGGTCTGGCTTATATCATTGGGCGCAGTTTGTGCTTCGTAAGTGATTCAGGTGGAAAGGGGGATTGGGATTTCATGCATGTGCATCATGGGACTAACGGGTTATTATGCTACAGATGGAGCTTGGTTCTGCAAGGGAATCGGTTGGAGGGACACTGATGGTACAACGGTGAGAAGGACATAGGGGATAAAGAGTGGAATGGGAATTTGGTCTCTCGATTCAGGTGCAAGCTTCATGCTATGAGCACTATGGTTATTCTTCACCCATTCTTCTGTTTCCTTATTGCTCTGATAGCTTTTTGGTTTCTGTCTCATCCGCTAGGTGGCAGAATTGATTGATGTTAGTAATTTGGCGATCGGCGTACGTGTCTCGTCGACATCAACACAACTGTTGCACAAAGCTCATCGATATCGCTTGTTCGTGTGTCTAGACGAGCGGTGTACGCATCTTGTCAATGACAACACTATCAGCTTAACAAGTCAGCAACGACTTGGTAGAATTAACTAGAATTGAAATTTTTGAGTGGAATTTGATGTTCATTAAACTAGTCTGTAGTGCCGTTCCTGAGTAAGCGGATGCCCCTCGAATCGTGACCCATTGCAGCCATGCTACTCCCTTAATAAATTCAACTGCAACACTTGTATGGTTAAACTCTACTCAATCTGTACATAGCTAATTCTCATGTTGCAAGAATTTCTTGAGGTGGTGGCTGGTATGCACAAATTGATCTTAAAAAGCATGAGCAGAGTAAAAGCGAATGGTGTACGTAGTACAACACTCATCAAGAATCGCTCTCCATTGGCGAGCTGAGGCCTCCAGTCATCGAGTACTCCGCTCGTCGATTAAAGGCCCCATTCGCGAATGGCATACACTGCTCGCCGAGCCGCGGAAACCATCCACGAACAAGCAAAATCGATGAGCGGCGTGTAACACAACTAGATTGATAAGTTAATAACAACCTAAGAAAACATATCATACTCTTACTTTCAGGCAATCTCATACCATAGAAAATGATAGACACCATTTGCTTGCCATTGCGCCAACCCATAGTACTGTCCCTGAGCCAGCGCAAACACTGCCCACCCAGCTCGTCGAGTAAGCGACTCCATGGAGTCGGGCACTAGGCGAACGGTGTACACAGCTCGTCGAGAGAGATACGAAACCTCTCAGTAGCTCGAGAATTGCTGGATAGAATCAACTTAGATTTTATAGGAAAATAATTTGATATAGATCAAATGATTTAGCATCCAAAATTTTCAATTGAATCTACCATAATGATACTTCATAGAGTAGTGCAACTATAGACACCTTTGAGGACTCAATATCGCTAAGCAGCAGGCAATTTCAGGCGTTTTCCGCTACACCTTTAGCGTGTGCAAAAATGCGTCGAAACGCCACCTTTTCTTGGCACAACTTTTCCGCGCATTCCGCAAACTCCTGGTTCGTCGGGCAGCCTATGTATACCTTGTTCTAGGCCCGAACTTGGGAGGATACCTATTGCGCATAGGTTCAAAACCCTGCAGCTGATAGCTTCTGCTGTTCTAGATAAAAGAGTGGCTAGATCAAGGGTCTAATAAGTTTCGTGTGACTCTGGCTTCATGGCGACAGCTTTGGATCTGTCAGAGGTCTGTGGGAGAGCATATCTACAGATTGAAGGAAGATAGTTTGCGATAGTACTGCCCTGTGAATACAGCAATTATACTATTGAGGGTGCTGGAACAGTCTATAATTAACCAATTATTATCAATCATCAATCAACCCCTAGTTCAGTGCACTACTTACTGTTACTGTTGCTGCTTCTGCTTCACAAGTATCAGCAGACTTTCTTAGAAGATGGCTGCCCCTCTGGGAGCACTGTAAAGCTGGTCCGAGTTTGCACCATTCCTACATAGAAAAGCAACAAAAGCGCGGAAAAGGTGCGCCAAGAAAAGGTAGCGTTTCGACGCATTTTTGCACACGCTAACTCAACTGAAAATAGGCAAATGTTCACCTATATGGCATGCCAATGCAGTGAAATTGGCTCCACAATTTTGGTGTGTCGCAATACCAAGAATATTTTATAAAATGTAAGTAGAGTATGACCCTCTTATTATAGAAAATTTGGTAGCAAGAATATGTGTGAATAGCTTCATTCTATATACTCTCGATGAGAGGGGGCCTCCATTCATTGAGTACCCCGCTCGACGAGTGGGGGGCCACTCTGCGAATGGGGTACAGTGGTGTACCCACTCCATGGAGCTGCAATCTCTGCGAACGCAAGCCACCAATAAGATCGGTGATATCTTCAACCAATCAACCTAGAGAACTATTTCCCTTGGTAAAGTGCCCAGGCCGTTTCCTCCTTGAGGCTTGTTCGTTTTTGGCGTTGGTTGGCAAGGTCGTGCACCAGCCCAGAAGAGCAGGTAGAGCGTATCGCACTGCCATTGGATCAGAAAAAGCCTCATTCAGGCATTTGGACTTTCAGCCCCCACCAAAGCCCCATGACTAGTTAAGCATGTGGCGGGGAACGTAAATTCCCCAGAACGATCAGCATCGGCCTCACAGTCTCAAGCGATCGCAGCGGCCCTTAGCTATGGCGACTACCCCAGACTCGATCTATCCCTCGCCTCGACCTGGGCATCATTTCGAAAACCAGCAGGCGGGTGGGAACGCTCGTGTGCATAATGGAGATAACTACTATCTTGGCGGTAATGTTTTTCGACTCTCCGGTACTCCATATGCCTGAAGGTCACTGATAGTATTCAGGCGTTGGCTTGGATCTAGAACCTAATAAGACCAAAATTACATCTGCTTTGCTCCTGACAAGACCCGAACTCGACAGGAGTGAGCTTGTCACCGCCAAGGGAAACAGAGTCGACGGAACCTGCGAATGGCTCACCCGGCATTCGACTTATAGTGCGTGGCTCCAAAGCTCAAACTCACGGATTTTATGGATTTCTGGCGGACCTGGAAAAGGCAAAACGATCCTTGCCATCTATCTCACCTGTGAGCTCGAGAAGTGGGTGGAGTCTGTGGGTGGGGTTCTCCTATATTACTTTTGCGACAACAAAAACGACAACCGGAATACAGCTGTCACAATAATGAGAAGTTTACTGTACCAGCTCGTCAAACAGCAATCACAGCTACCTGAGCATCTTCTCGATCACTTCAGATCCCCGAAAGAGGAATCGCTTGCGCTCACATCCCTCGACGCCCTTTGGAGAATATTTATCACCATGATCCAGGACGGTGGTCTTGGCTCGGTTGTCTGTGTGTTAGACGGTCTCGATGAATGCAAGGAAGACTCGCTTGAACCGTTCCTCCAAAAGCTCAATGACTTTTTCTCAAGACCAGAAAATGCGTCTTCAACAGGATATTTCAAGTTGTTGGTTCTCAGCCGAGATCGACCGACATGCATAGAATTTCAGCTTGGTGGGTTTCATCGGGTGAAACTCGATCCTGACTCAAATGCTGAGGTAGACGGCGATGTCGAAAGATACATTTCCTCCAAGATTGCCGAACTGGCCAAGGAAAACCGGCTTTCTAATGCTGCACTGGAAAGGGTGGGACGTGCTTTGAGAACGGGCGCTGAGGGAACCTTTTTGTGGGTAGCATTTGTCGCAAGGGAGCTAAGGGGCAAAACTCAGTCTGAAGTGGAAGAAATTTTGCAGAGCCTTCCAAAAGGAGGCCTGGATGGCATCTATAGTCGGATGCTCCAGCAGATTAAAAGCAAGCGGACAGAAATTGTTGCTCTAATCCTTCAATGGATTGTTCTGGCTCGGCGCCCCTTGACATTGACAGAATTAGCTGTTGCAGCCAATACCGAAGGTTCTGACAGCCAGAGCCGTGAAGGCATAATGGACGATCTACTTACGTCTTGCGGACTACTGTTGAGGGTTGACAACAAGAAGGTCAATCTTGTACATCAATCGGCGAAAGACTACTTACAGCGTGACGAGCGGTTTGAAGGAGACCTCGAAATCTACCGCGTCAAGAAGGCAAAGGCGCACCTTGTGATTGCGAAAACCTGTCTTGAATATATCCAAAAGGGACCTTTTTCAAATTCCGCAATAAAACTTCGAAGAAATGGGGACTCAGATCCAGAGGTTTCTAGTGTGTTGAAGAAATACCCCTTACTAGAATACGCAACATTCTACTGGCCAGAGCATGCAAGATACGCATCTATTGATATTGAAGAGATACCTGTTGATATGAAAGAGACGTCTGTTGGTATTGAAAAGATGTTCGATTTCTCGGATCCATTTTGTCAAAATAAATCCGAGATTCGCAATAATTGGTGGAGGTGTTATTGGGAAAGCGAAAGCACCCGATACGGTGATGCGCCTATACCATTCACTCTGATGCATATAGCCGCCTACTTTGGCATAACCCCATTAGCTCGGTCATATTTTTTAGCTTGGAAGCTACGTTGGCCGCTCTTTCGAAAATCAGGAGATAAGAGGGATGGGCATGGCCGGACACCGCTGTCGTGGGCCTCAGAGAACGGGCACCTGGAGATTGCCAAGCTGCTTCTCGAGAAGGGCGTTGATGCGGGATCCAAGGACAAGTACGGCCGGACGCCGCTGTCGTGGGCTGCAGGGAACGGGCACCTGGAGATCGCCAAGCTGCTTCTCGAGAAGGACGTCGATGCGGACTCCAAGGACAAGTACTATGGCCAGACGCCGCTGTTGTGGGCCGCAGAGAACGGGCACCTGGAGATCGCCAAGCTGCTTCTCGAGAAGGGCGTCGATGCGGACTCCAAGGACAAGTACTATGGCCGGACGCCGCTGTCGTGGGCTGCAGGGAACGGGCACCTGGAGATCGCCAAGCTGCTTCTCGAGAAGGGCGTCGATGGGGACTCCAAGGGCGAGCTCGGCCGGACGCCGCTGTCGTGGGCCGCAGCGAACGGGCACCTAGAGATCGTCAAGCTGCTGAAATCGGCCGTACGATCTCACTAAACGCCCAACTACCCCACCACCCCACCCACCACCGCGAAATTTGGCGCATTATATATGCTATTTTTCACATAATTTGTCAGAGGCGGCGGTGTGGCACTCTTGTGATTTGTATGGCGCGTTAGCTGACCCCCCCCCCCCCTTAAAATGTTTATCGAAGGTACTTGTGGGAGATCTGCGTCCAGAAAATGGATAGGTGTGTGTTGTGCATCCTTGGAGGTCTTGTTGTTTTTTTGAGGCGAAAACATGAATTAGGAGTTAGGGATACGGGTAACTATGCTGCGCCGGGTATGCAACATACCCATCGGGATTATCGTCGTAGTCCCACATCTACTTTCCTTGGACTCTCTGGATAATGTATCATTATCACATTTGCACTTTCTATCCTAAATATAGCCTAGGTTACACTCTGTGCCGGTCTTCCATGCACGGAAGAAGCAATATTGTTCGGTTGCATAATTCAGTGATGGTAGCTAGCTATACGCCTTCTCATCGTCGACATCAAACAAAACAGAAGGAAAATTTCAACAATTGCTCAAGGGAACAGATTAGAATCCCCTCTGCTGGCAATTCTCACTTGAGGAAACTGGCGGATATGATTTGGGAGATTGTTGTGCCGACCTGCAGTACCACTTACCGAGCCGACGAATACTTCGCTGCAAGTCATTGCGCATCACACCATATTCATTCGCCTGGTAGATTAGGCTGTTGCACCTGTATGGGGTAGATCCTATGCGATGAGCAGCATCTTTTTTTTTTTTTAGAGATGCATGTAGTTGTGCTGGTGTGCGCAAATTGATCTTGATGATTATGGTGGTCTGGTCATATAGCAAGCGAACACCTGCCGCTGGGTTCCACAAGAAGCCTGCATCTTGCACGCATGCTACGGGTTACAAAAATTACATGGAGCCCTTATAGATGCACCACAGAGAGATTCACAGTCGGTATTATTATGCTTGTTGTGGCAGCGCGCTATAGACTACCAGTGTAAAGTGCAGACAGACAGACAGACAAGAATTTATTACGCCGGGAGGGCACTGAGCCTGAAGGGCATTAGCTCTATATTACATGATTTCAATTCCTTTAATCTTGCCATGATCTCCCTCAAGCCCGTACGGATGCCTCTTTTAGTGCTTTCTAATACTAGTAGTGACCTTGTTTTACGAGGTCTCGTGAGTGCTCAGTAGCAAGTGAGCTTAGAGACTTCTCCTCCAAGTGTTCAATGTCCTATTTTCAGCGAATGAAACGAGAAACTGCTGATAGCACGAGGGTTCGTTGTGTAGATTAGTGGGGGTGAGGAAAGGGGTTGTTTCTTGATGTTATCGCTGTACGTTCGCTTCTTTTCGCTTTAAGGCATTATATAGGGTACAGGTATGCTTGCCTGGCAGAGCCATGTCCATCACCATGCCCATCTCCCTCGAGTATCTCCCTACTACCTCAGGGAGGGATTTCCTTTCCCGCAGCATTGCTTTCGCAATGTTTATTGTTGTGGACTTGGGCCGGTGTAATTGTTTTAATGGTGTCCGGTCCTCTTCAGTAGCATTCCGTGCTGCTTTCTTCGCCGTCTTGCTTAACTCCAGGTCCTCCTGTGATGGAATCCATGCGACAATAACACAATTCTTCCCTTTCCTTAATGTACGGACTGAGTTGTAGATCTGTTTGATATGGGCTTGACTAGATTGATGCTTTGGCTGGTTTACCGCTCGCATCGCAGCTGAGTAGTAGCGATTCTGGTCTTTATTTTGGCCCATGGTGCATTCTTGAAGAGCAGCCTTTGCTCGGTAACCTGTTCAGGGGTTGCTACGTCAAATGTTGTCTCAACTGCTCTGTGATCAGAACCATGTTCAGTCCCATGTACCATACATTTCACTGATGCCAGTTCTCCTGAGGCCAGTATCAGGTCGATAGTAGTCTCATCATTGCCATTTCGCCACGTCTTGGCGCCTCTAGGTAGCAGGCTACAAAGGGAGTGACTACTCATTAATTCGATGATTGGGTCGGCTTCTCCTTGCCTCTCCGGTGAGATGTTGTCCCTTCCCCATAACTGATTATGCCGATTGAAATTCCCGGCAAGTATCACATCCGTCTACGTGCCTATTCTGTTACGTGATTCTTGGATTAGCTAGTGTAGCTTGTTGATCGTACCCAGCAGTAAATCAGCGTTCTTCCCCTCGACATAAACCGACACTACTAATATTGAACGGTCGGGAAGATGTAGGACTACCGCAGTAAGATCGGCAGATTGTATTGGTACCTGTTCAGCCTCGATGTCTTTTCGGACCCATAACATGCTCCGTACTGCCCACCTCCCTTCGTGTTGAACCGTAGGCATCACTTTGGTCCAGTTTGAGTGTTCCATAGGGGCTGTCACTACTTTGCCATTGGTAACCCATGCATACGGCTCGGATATCGCCAACACTCCAAAGTCTCTTAGTTGTTCATCATTTATTAAGCATTGCTGTACCATACTCTGCTTCCGGACATTCAGTTGGAACACTTGAAGTGTTTTATTCATGATGGGTAGAGTAGAGCACTCGGCAATTCTTGTGTGGTCCTCCGCAAGGTGTACACTTCGGTATCTCTGCTTGAAATTCGCTATGATAATGCCCCTCTTGGGCGCATCTGGTGCAGATTTGTGTTTTCGTGCATAAAAAGGCTTTGTGTCCTAGCTCTTGACATCTATAGCATTGCATTAAGCCACTTCGTGGTTCGTAAACTCTGGCGTTAGCCGATTCACTAGCAATGTGGAAACATTGGCCTTGTAGCAATCGTGTTGCATCACTCCCCTTGGCGACATAGATAACCATTGACCCATAGGCTTTTCCAGTATTCTTTCTACTGATCGATGCCATCTTAGCTATAGGGACATCATTTCCCTTTGGCGAGCGGTATTTCCACGGGTCCAAACGGTAACGCCACGGGCAAAATGGGTAACGCCACGGGTCCGCCTAATCTTAGTTAAACAAATGCCTAACTCCAGTTAAAACAACAGCCTAAGCGCAAGTTAATTTCGTTGCAGAAACTCATGACAACACAGCCCCGATTCATTGGTAAGATTTACCATAAGCTTCTATGATATGTCGCGAAATACAACTACCTTTATTCGACTCACTACAGCCAATCAATAGTTGACAGGCGTCTGACTCAGTAAGCCTGAATCTGGGTGGTTCTCTTAACTAGAATTAGGCACCCGCTTAACTGGAATTAGGCTTACCCGTGGCGTTACCATTTTTCGCCCGTGGCGTTACCGTTTGGACCCGTGGAAATACCGCTCGCCTTTCCCTTTCCTAGAACTTCTGCAGCCTCAGGTCGAATTTCTCCCTCCTGATCGAGAATAGCTGTCTCGTAACACTCGGGCACCAGATACGGCAGTCCTCTGCGCTACTTCTTTTACCCGTTGAGGTTCAACTTCATTTCTGCATATTATCTTGATGCGTGCTGTGTTCCTGGGGTCCTTGGTCACTGCCACACAGCGCCATCTCTTGCGACCTTCCTCCTTGCGGATCTCTTTCTCAATTGCTTGCCTGATTGCTCCCGGCTGTGCTTCGTTTTTGTCTTCCTCCTCAACTCTAGATGTGTCGACCGTGCAGCATAGTGAGTCAGTCATAATTAAGCGCGTAGTTCCAGGGGCAGGTTGGCTAGCTGAGGATGATGGATTGACTAATCTTGTGAGGACTGACGCATATGATTGCGGTGACGATCCACCTATTGACGCTCCTGATCCCGATCTTGTTGGTTCAATTCCTGAAAAGCTGCTTGTAGCCAATACCACATCCGCCAATTGTGCCCTGGTTTCTGTGAGTTGAGATTTGACTTCTGCGAGTTCCTCCATCAACTTCTTTGTGTGCGTCTTGAGCTCTCTGTTGCCTGCCTTGAGTTCGCTATTGGATATGTGGAGTTTGTTATTACTGGCCTTTAGATCTTCCATTGCTGCGAGAATAGAGGCGATGGCGTCTCTCATCTCATTTTCCTCTGTTCTACCTCTAGCTGTCGTCTTTTCAGCTCGAAGTAGTATTCTTAGTCTGCTTTGAGCGCGGTTCGGTCGTGGTGCGCTTGGAACCTCTGCTACCACCTTAGCCGCATTGTCTGGCCCACTTTCGCCACTTCCGTCTCGGTCCCATGCTCTGTTAGATCTTTGACTCTGCAATATGAAAGGGTCCGTGTCGACTGAATTTCCTGCTTCCTTGAGTTCTCTAGTTCAATTGCCTTGTTAGTTTTGATACATGGTCGACGTAACTGACGTGTCTGACCCGCATCCTCCACTTCCGACTCCATTCTCCCTGTACTTCAGCTATATGAATAAGGCGTGCCTGATGCGGATATCAAGTCTCCGTAGATATGGTATCCAGCTATGTCGTCGCCTAGTGATAGAGAGTGAGTATCTGCACACATTTGCACGATTGATGATTAATTAATTGATTTGATATTGGATCCAGAGCAGAAGATAACAGTTCCGTATGGCCCCTTAGTTGTTCCCACCCTGATATCTGTTCTGCTTGATGTCGAATCGCCCAAGTGTATCTGCACGTCGGGCAGCGCAGGTGGCTTCTAATTTGTTACTGCAGTATTACAGTGTCGCCATCCGGTGTCTGTATTCGTACCAGGTCATAGAAGAGAGCAGCTCCGTATAAACTCTTAGTTGTTCCAGCCAAAATCACCTATTCCTCCAGCCACTAGTCGCGATAGGATTCGCCGCTGTCCACTTTTCCCCGTGGGGTTCATGTTGAAGGTGGAAGGTCGCCGATCGTCCAGCTCCGTGTAGACCCTTAGTTGTTCCCACCAAAATCACCTGTTCTTCCTGCCACCGGCTGCGATAGGATTCGCCGTTGTCCACTTTTCCCCGTGAAATTGAAGTCCGTCAGGTTCCTCCACAGATATATACTGGCCAATCTGTCTGATTGGAATCACTGTCTCCGCGCAAGTCGAGTAACGCGTTCTTATCACCTCGTTGATGGTGACGGTTAGTAGAACACGTCTCACGACGCCTACTGTACAAAAAGCCCACACAAAAGAGTCGATCTCTTTTAGTTATATTAAGCATGGCATCTTTAATCTAAGCTCCCAGTATCCGGGCGCCCTAAGATGTGCTGTTATGTTAGTGTGTGGGAGTATTGTGATGGCGATAGGTGGGGCGCTTTGGTGGGACGCCTAGCTTTAGTTAAGGATCTGCCTAAACTGACTGTCATTTAGTGGAGGACCCAACTTAGCCCCCAGGGTGCTGCTTCGCACGCGCAAGACTCTGTCAGCGACAGCCCCCCAATGGTAAAAATTAGCATGGTGGGACTCTGTGCCTGGCACAAATGTAGCGTGTAAACAGTTTGGCTCAAGAGTATATACAGGCGTTGCTGGCTGCCACTCTTTGCATTCTGGGGGTCATGCACGTAAAATAATCGGGTTTGGGGGTCATCCAAGTATTTAACCCTTCTTTCATTTCCCGCAAAAGATGATTACGAAACTTGTACCGTCGTTGTCCTTGGAGTCCGGCTCGATACCCTCGTTCGCCAACAGCAGCTTGACCACCTCCAGGTATCCTTGAGCGGCGGCCCACAACAGCGGCGTCCAACCTTCGTTGTCCTTGGAGTCCCGCTCGGCGCCCTCGGTCGCCAGCAGCAGCTTGACCACCTCCTGGTGTCCTTCCCGGGCGGCTCACAACAGCGGTGTCCTGGCCGCCTGTTCAAGAAAGAATCCCTTGGATTGCCAATTTCTCGCCTGGAATCTCCACTTTTTGGGCGAATACGGATCCAACCCGATGCATGATGTACCACTCACCCTCACTTGACCTGACAACGACAAGGTCATAGACTTCAAACAAACGAGAGCTAGACCTGTCAGCAGATCCCAAGATAAAGAGCGTATCGGCTGCCCATGGATACGGCTCAGCTTCACGATAATATACTATGCCGCTAAAACAATACTTTCCGTCCGGGTTAGCGAAGTCGATGAAATCACACATATTTCCCGTGAGCTCGGCCATGGCGACAGGGTGAGCATTAGAACCCCCCCATGTTGCGGTATTGGTGGACTTGATTGCCCGTTGCACGTCCTTTATGATGCTTGACCCAAACCCTACGATAGAGCTACGATTCGAGGCCTCTGCCATGGTTCCGAGCTTAAATGATCTCTTGACACTGCTAACCAGACTTGACAATCGCTGCCCATCTGAGAGATGACCCGTGCGAGAGGCCATGCCCGTGCGACTCATTGCTCGGACTTCTTTCCAGCCCCAAGCGCCCATAAGCCCAGCAGCAGTCATTGACCTACCGTGGCCTTCGAGTGCCCCGGTAGTTCCTGGGAGTGACACTGGGGCCCAGCACCATGGAGGGGGTAGGCCAAGAGGTCCAAACATACCAGCACATCTAGTAGCATGCTCCCCGAGATGCTCAAGTAAAAGAATTTGACCTTGGATAAGCGAAGTTCCCGGACCAGGCCATTTCAGCGAGAATAGCGGATACAGAGCTCTTGCCAAATCGACATCCTTCGTAGTTCTCCTCTCCCTGCAGAGTGGCATTATCCTCTCCAAAATCGTCTCTGGATCCGATGTAATTATTTTGATCATCGAAAATAGGGTCTTAATAGCTCCATAGTATTGCCAATGCGTTGTTCCTGCGTCTGCGTATATCAATGCTTCAAGTGTGTCTTCTACTCGCCACCAATGGTCGTTTTGAAAAACTACCAAATTCTCACTTAGCATCGACTCCTGCATTGTCCACACGCGGGTCATCCAGTCGCATCCTGCGATGGCAAATGCCTTCTCTCGAGCGGTTCCTCCTCGCATGGATGAGAGCAAGCGATCACAGACCGCTGTGACCTTCGCGGTCGAGTAAACCAGATTCATCGCGTTGACTGACATGGCCCTGATTTCCTTTATTCCACTGATCATCGCAACATCCAACCATATCCATTGCAGGTCGAATTTCGAGGCTACCTCCAGAAGCATCCCGAGAACGCGCGAGCAAATACCATCCTCGCTGACACCCTGCCACCCATGAGCCCAGACGTGACTAACCGCCATGAACTCTCCTTTCCCACAGAACTTAAGTTCTCCTCCCTCGCCGAAGCAAAGAACTCGATCGGCACTGTTCAGCTCGTGGGAAAAAGCGGCCACGGCCACATGAACGCGATAGCAAGTCCCCGTATACTTCATCCCGCTCCAGGCATAGGTATTCGTTCCCGGTTTGCACTGATCGCAGGCCCCCAAACTAGCTGGGACAGGTGTGCTGGCTTGGCTCTGCTGAGACCGATAAGCAGCAACCACGGACGGTATAGCATCCACATCCATCCCAAACCCGTCTTCCGAAATCATCATTTTCGCTCGGTTGCGGTTACACCCGGCATCGGTGAGAGCGAAGACCATGGGATCTTCGTCGTAGGGTATGGGGCGGGAGCTATTCGACCATTCTGCCTTGAGGGGCTGAACGAGGCATTCCCCTTCATCATTGCGGCGATAGCAGGGGATGGGGGAGTGGTCCTTGCGGCAGTTTATATAGTTGCGAAGAGCGGCGTAGAGATCGGCACCTAACGATTCTTCGAGGGAGGCTTGTGGTACGGCCATTGTTATACAAGATGGGTCGAAGTTGAAAGGTTATAGGTTGTCTTGGGTGAGGATGTAAGATAGGCAGTCACGCAGACAAGTTGGGCGGAGCAGGAGGCTGATGTAACCTTACCTCAAATTCCCAGGCCCGCACAGCCTTTTTTGGGGGGATTGAGGTGGGGTATTGTTATCGGCACCCCCTTATGTAAGCACACAATTAGCATAACGCGCAGTAAGAACAATAAAAATGAAGATGTAGAACATAGAAATTGAGCCCTCGGGATCCTCGCGTAGGGCATTGCCAACAGTGGAGCAGGGGAGCCGATTTTGAAGCAGGTAACCATGTTTCATTTGTGTTTTGAGCTCTTCGATGGTGGTGGAGCAACAGAGGAGAAGTCGCCCTTTCTCTGGCTAGAGAACGAAAGCGACTGGACTAGGACCTCCTACGTATGGTAGGTCTCCAACTGCATGGTGGGTCTTCAACCGCATGGTGGGTCTCCGAGTGCATGGTGGGGATGCATTAGGAGACCCACCATGCAGTCGGAAGTGAGACACAGGGTGCAGTAGAATGGACGTGCTCCCGGGAAAGGCGCTCAATTCTTAAGCACATGGCGCGGTAAGATGTGGTGAAGATTAGAGGTGGAGGAGGGCCATCTGGTGGATCATCATTCGTGGAGAACACACGAAAGCGAATTGTTCAATGATGAAACGATTGCTCTATTTCAGTTATCAGCTCCTGCCACGTCGATATCTAATCTTCAACTCTCGACGTGACCACAGTTTCACCAAATCTGATCTGATTGCCCCCCCAGAAATCATGGAGTGATTCTTTCAACTTCAAGTCTTGCAATCGTCGAATACCAGCCATCCACTTTTGGGGCATCTAGATCCCATGATGCAGGAAATACATTTCTTTTTTTTTTTAATTCTACCCGTGTAGCAATCATCAAATCTTGTCGCGGTGATATGCATGGATCATCATCTTGTCATCCCCAGGCTTTCTGCTTCAATCTTCTGCGTCTCGGCTGTTCGTGGAGGGGTTGAACCTTGCGATCCTTCGTCTAGTTGGCAGGGGATGAGGGGGGTCGGATTTGACAGAAGTTGCCGGCTGATGGAGGTGCGGAGTTACCCATGTTTGCCAAGTTACCCGTAGCAGAATAATTCCACAGCTTCTGGATGGGTGGCGGAGTTGGTTGCTGTTGTTCATATTCCTGCGACTTGGAATCTTGAAAAAAATACTTTTATTCTTCCCGAGCAATTACGTTACGGAGTTACTTACAAAGGCATCGCTGATTCCGAGTGGTTTATCTCGTCGCTACGCAGCAGGATCCGGTTTTGAGGGGAATCCTGTACGAGGGTGGCCCTTGCAATGTTCCCATTGGCAATCTCGAATTTGCACTGTGCGCGCGGTTACATGCACTTTTAGCTGCTCGAAAGTAATAGATTAGATTGCAGATTTGGAATCTAAAAGTCTCTTTTTTCCCCATATTGATCTATCTCGTGGTACGGCACTGATGGTGAATGTAGGTAGGCGCCACGACCACATGTAAACTCCTCTCCCGATCCCGGGCCGCGCGTTCATCAAGTATCCACCACAGGCCCATGACGAAGGCCGTCCCGATTATGGCGAAGAGGCAGAGGATCCAGAGTTTGCTCGAGACATGGAAGATCGGTGGGGTGTGGCTGGTATCAAAGTTGAAGAATTGGCTTCCGAATATGGTCTGGGTGGTTGGTGGATGACAGATGTTAGCAATTTGGCTAGGGGTTTTTTTTAAGGGGAGCTGGGTGGGGCTTACTGCGACAGTGGAAGTTGGGAGGAAGACTAGTGCAATGATAGTGATGGTGTTCATTGCCTCACTGTCCTTCCTCATAATTCTACTATCCAGTTGCGTCACCAGGTTGAACGACTGGGAAGGTTAGTAATAGCGACCATATTTCATCATCCGCCCTCAGAAAGACTTTGAAGCGAAGGTCCGACTCACTAGATTAATAATATTCTGGGTCCTCTTCTCTAAGCTAACCAAGCGCAATTGCACCGATCGCATGAGCCCGAGTTTATGCTTAAGCCGCGCCTGCGTCGCCACCGCCGTGGCCTGCCCCAACCCGAAGAGCTGGTCGTGTTGCCTGAGCATGTCGTCGATGGTCAGGTGCATCGCATCAAATGCTTCTATCATGTAGATGGCGTATTTGGCGACGTTGTGCATCCCTACAAAGTCTTGTTGGGTCGGCGGGTTCCAGACTTCGGATGCTCGCCGTGCAACTTCCATGGCTGTCTTGGGAGGGATTCGTGCACGTCAACAACCGCTACGGCTAG
The DNA here is from genome assembly GCA_022345705.2 of Sabuloglossum arenarium. Taxonomy (NCBI): domain Eukaryota; kingdom Fungi; phylum Ascomycota; class Geoglossomycetes; order Geoglossales; family Geoglossaceae; genus Sabuloglossum; species Sabuloglossum arenarium. Next base: position 53,641 of record JAJDMY020000280.1, read on the forward strand.
GCGCACACACGCAACCCAGGGCCACGCTTGAGACTTACATATTCGATCCCGCGAAAGACATCCCCGAGGTTCCACGCTTGTTCGTCCATCTCCCGGAACAGCTCGTCCAGCACGACGACGAAGAGATCGTAGGGGTTCGCGGCGACCCGCTGCCACGCCGGGTGGGTCGCGAGGTTCTGAAAACGGTGCTCTAGCGCTGCTGAAGCTCCGAAACAGAGTAAGGTCGCGCCGCGGGTTCGGGGGGTGACAGCCGTCCCTGGTTGAGGCGGCTGAGGTGCTGTGGGTTGGTTGGTGGTTGATGATTGACTGGGATTTTCTGTTTGATTTGGTGGACGCTGATTCACCGTATTGTCGTTATCGTTACCACTATTCAATAAAGGTCCACCCCATCTCAAGAAAAATGCAGCGCTTAGCCAGGATAAGTTTGATTGACTGAATGGAGTCCTGTTAGGATGGTAATCGATAATCTGTTTAATACCTGTTTGGACCTCGAACAGAGGGTGAGGCTCGACGTTGATGCTCTTGCACAGGTAGTGGAACCATGATGCTATAGGTTGCTGTTTTCAGCTTTATTGTAGATGGGATATATTATTGGAAGGAGGGGATTGGGACTGGATTGAATGGGAGTCCTCACAGTGAGAGCCATCATTGTGGCTGCGTACGGTACTGGCTTGAGTGACGGAATGTAGCCGCTCGGTGAGGAAGTCGGCAGGGATGTTGTAATGGTGAAAAAGTGATTGGAGGCTCTGGTCCCCACGCGTATCCAGCGGCGCGAATTTAGCGTATGCAAAAATCAATAGAAAACGTGACCATTCTTGGCGACCCCTTTTACCAGGATGGCGATCAACAGAATC
>JAJDMY020000281.1:0-54484 GCA_022345705.2 Sabuloglossum arenarium
CCTCTTATCCGTCTCAGTCGTAAACTCCAACCTCGCACCCGTGACTCTCTTCGCTTTCCTCTTTCCCTCTATCCCCCCTATCAAGGTAAGAGAAAGTAAAAGGAGCTCAACCAGCGTAAAAAAAACCCTGTACCTCCCTAAACTTCTCCAAAAACATCCTCTTATCCGTCTCAGTCGTAAACTCCAACCTCGCACCCGTGACTCTCTTCGCTTTCCTCTTTCCCTCTATCCCCCTTATCTCATTCGTTCCCATCGTCGGCACCCCACTGCCAACACCACCACCACCATCATCGTCAGGCTCTGGTGAGGGCATAGGTTGGATAGTAGGAGAGGGGAGGGAGGTGGGACGGTGGAGGTGTTTTGAGGCGAGTGAGGTGGAGGGGTGTTTTTCGACGGAGATGTTGAGGCCTTTTAGTTTTATGATGCGGTCGCCGGCATCGGAGATGCGAACACGGTCGCGTTGAGAGTTTACTAGGATAGGCGTTAGAAAGATAGGGGTATTTTTTTGCATTTGGAGGAAGAGGGGGAATGCAAACTTACGATAAAACGCCATGTAGCCATCCCTAAACTGCGGCGTATAGTGAACCATAGCCAGCACGCCATTGCTATCCAGATCCTTCCAGATCCGGAGATTCTCAAGCGCGCACATCTGTTCCTGATACGCGAACGTGCCGGTGATGCCTTCGTGGATGCGGAGCGTCTTGTTCGTCTTGACGCTTAGGAGGAGGGTCTTGCCCATCAGAGCGCTTTGGAAGAGGTTGGCTCCTGGTTTTTGTGAGCTCGAGACTTCATTTTCTCATGTTCCCTCCTGGAAAATAAACCGACCTTGCTCATCCTTAAAGACATAATTCACCCAGTTGGTCTGAACCGTATCAACAGGCCTCATTGAATGAGATAGCCCATGGAATTTCAACAGAGAGAAGACTCTCAGCGAGACCTTTTCAGTCGCGCCCCAGACGGTATAGGGGATCACATCCTCATTGTCGGCCACTGGATACAAAAAAAAGGGTCAGTAAGATCGAATCGAGGTTTGTTTTATCCTCTCCGGAGATGATGGGTTAGACAGACGTTTCTGCTGCATCCTGACGCTTCGATCATCGCTTATCCCCCAGATACTCGCGATGTACCTGATACTTCCGTCTGGCTGTGGATCCCTTTTCCTCAGCAGTATTATCTGGCAGTCGGATGTTGCTTGAACCATTGTAGTCTCGCCATCTTCATTCCGCCGTGCATATTCAATACTCGTTCCCGATCTACATTACCACAGCATCAACACAACATCAATATCCAATGTTCCTTGGGCTTCGATATAGGAAACTCAACTCACACTTCGCAGAGAATAGCAGTATCCCGGAACAAGTCTCTCTTGAAATCCTCCTGCTGGCTAGCCGTTGTCGTGGAGCGGCTGAGCCTCGTTGTCGGGGTCCTGACTTCCGGGAGATAGGACATTTTAGGCTCGACAGGAATAGCTGGAGATGGGAGCATCGCTGGCGTTTCCGGCTGTGGATGATCCAAAGATACTTGGGAAGATGTTCGATCTAGGAGGGGGGTTGGATATCCGTGGCTGCTCCAGGAGTGAGGAGGATATTGTTTCGAGTTAGGGGATTGAGACGCTTCTCCATGCATAAGAGCTCCCCGGGACATTGGATGGGCACTCGTAGCTATGGAGCCAGAATCTCTTTGATAGATAGAATCAAGCTCTTCGGTTCGTTTTCGCTGGTCATGAGTGGTTCGAGGATAAATAGGAGAACCCGAGTCACTGTCTGGCCGTTGAGAGGGAACAGAAGGACCTCTAGAGGAATGCCAAAGTCAGCTAATATTTCCAGCCGTGCCAAAGTGAGGGGAATCTGAGATAGATCCTCTTGAACAAGCAAGGGGAGAAGGGGTCAAATATCCAGAAAGCAGAGATGCGTACCGGGTATCACTATGAGGCTGTTTTTGAGATACATCCACAGAAAACTTCGCATTACTCTCCATCCGGCACCCATCGGACGACCCGCCTGCTGAGCTCGCACGAGTATGAGAAGGATCATATGCCGACAAATCCTCAGCCGAAGGCCCCTCCAAACCCTGAACCCCAAACCCCCTCGGCGAATTCCCACTCCCTTCTCCCGAACCTATCTGACTAGCCATATTCGCCATCAAATTATGAATATCCTCCATCCTCGCATTCATATCACCACCGGCAAGACTATGGACCTCATCAAGCTGTATGACCATCGACTCGACCGTGTTCTCGAGTCGTGATAGCGAGCCGCTACGAAAAAAGCATATCAACTTCGTGTTCGGATGTCAGTAAGGAAAAGGAAAGAAATAAAAGAGAGAAAAACAAAATATCAGGCCAATGCAAACTACGACACTGCCAGGAACCACTTGGCAGCTTCAAGGTTTTTTTTTCGCTGTGTTCCACGAAAAAAAAGAAAATAGGGAATCTCCCATCCTGAGAGCTCACAGGTCCTTATCGCTATCGCGGTTGTAGGGGAAAACAAACCAAAAAAACTTCCTCTCACCTTTGTAAAGCCTTCATTGTCAGATTGATCGAATTGACATGCATATGAAGCATGTTGCGCAGCGCTTTTCCTCCCACCAACCCCTTATAGTCAGTAAGAAAGCACCACCCCATGCCGAAAAAATATCTCTTGCGTTATTGTTGAACCCCAAAGCCGAGAGAGCAAAAAAAAAAACCCACACTGAATATTCCCGCCCTCGATTGTCCACCAGACATTCTTCCAATTCTTGAGCAAAATGCTATTCCACGATTTCAGAGTCTGCACACGACCACGATCACCATCCAGCTTCTTGATTTCCTGATACCTCGCCACGAAAGCACTCAGATCCTCCAGGGTCTGCTGACAACAGTACAGCACCTTATTCACCCCAGCTTTGACTTTAATATCGCCTCGCATGATGATGCTGTGATCGTCGTCGAGGGCCTCTGCTAAGAGGTCGAGGGACTTGGTGAGCGCCTTCAGTTCGTTCTCGATCTCTTGGAACTCCTGCGGTGCTGACGATCGGCTGGCTGTGAATGCACATCCGATTCTCCACGCAACCTGCGAGAGCAGCAGCACATCGCCAATCGAAGGAATCCCCACATTTGCCATTTCGAATTATGTTGTTCCTGTTCGTCGGAACGACGATGTATGATGTCTTGAAAGCTTCCGACGTTGGCGTTAAGTAACAAGCAAGCAACTTGCACTTTCATCTCCCGAAGCAAACCGGGGAATTCGAGAAAGGGAGCTTTTCGTAGTTCTTCTATCGTTTTCAAGCCGTGCCTCAAAAAGAACAAATCGCAAGGCCCAATGCTTGCTTGCTTCCCACTGTTGAAAACTAAAAGTAAATAAAAGTGAAAATATACCCGAGAAGTGGTAGGATGGATAGTTGTCGGGAGCCACGACGTCTGACAGAACAAGGAGTTTCTGCACGCCGCGGCTGAATTTTTAGCTCGCCATGCATCGCGTCCACGTCCATGCCCACGGGGGGATTCGTCGTCGCACCGTTGGCTTGGACGCGACAATGTTTTAATCGGTAGAAACCTCTGGCTTTGCTGTTCGTTTATCCTAACGAGTCACTAGCGAAGCGAGTCCCCCGTGCGTGAACTAAGCCGGTTGAGTGGACTGCCAATGCCCTTGTCCACGTCCTCCACATCCCACGTAACGACGCATGGGTAGCCGCGCCGATTTGTTGATGTATGCTACCAGTGAAGGAGTTGAGTACGAGCATTCTCTATGGGTATCAATGGAGTACGGAGCAGAGTCACCACATATGCTATCATATGCTATCATGCTATCCAAGAGCTTCCAGAACGTCCACACACCGCCACAAACTCAAACAAGTCGTCGGCCAATTCCCAATCCTAGCAGTTCTAGGTATTCTAAACACCAATCTCACCTTCTTTCTTTTTTCATATTTAAATTTAGACTTCCATCCTACCTTCCTCTACCCAATCCTCCGTCTCTCATCATCGTCTCCTCATCGCCACCAAAAACCTACCGACCTCACAAAAAAAAAACAAAAAAAAAAGGATTCCAGTCAATCAGCTTTACGAACGTCAAACGTGGACAGCGGCAAGGCACAGACACTAACACAGTACGCAGTGGGGATCTCAAAAATAAGAAAAAAAAATGTGGGGAGACTGGGTTCAACGGAAGGTTGCATGCTGTTGCCTTGGATGGGAAACTCTACTCCATGCTAGAGTTGCTTCATCCTAGGAGTCTCATATTCGATCCCGGCTTCCGGGACGACGCGAACCTCACTGTTTGTCCCACGCAAACCCAAAATCCTCTTCTCAATCTCAGTCTCACTCTCAAAAAGATAGGACAGGTTGTGCGTGTGAAAATGCTTTGGTATTGATTTTCAAACACGGAGATATCCGGGGGTGTAGTTTAGATTATCCCTTTGTTTTTTTTGTCTGTCTATCCCTCCTCTCCCCCGCCACCAATCGGTCTCGAGATGCATCATAGTCCGTCCGAAAGGGGACGAGAAGACGGTGGTGGATCACAGAAGGTATGGGCGGTGAGAAGAAAGGAGAAAAAACAAAAGAAGAGAAATCTACCAATCTAGAAGAAGCCTTTTCCCCACCCTTGGATTTCGAAACATGTTTGCAGAGGACGGGAGAAGAAAGGGAACTGTCCCCCTTTACACGGCACCTTGAGCCACCATCTTCTTACGTAGGTGATTCTTGTACTCTCCGATGCTGCCATCCCATCTCCTCACCGTCTTGTTCTCGCAAACCATGATATCCTTCGCAATCTTGTCGAGCAGCCTAGGGTTCCAAGTCAGTATGGATTGGGGTATAATGAAACGATCAGGCCACAAGGTCAGACCAGGGATGCTCACCTGAAGTCGTGAGAGACCACAACTACACCGCCGCTGAATGCGTTGATGGCGTCAGCCAAACTATCGATAGTGGGAATGTCTAGGCCGTTGGTGGGTTCGTCGAGAAGCAGGATATTCGGGCCTTCAATGGCGAGCAGCGCAAAGACAATTCTACTCTTCTGTCCTTCTGATAGAGTCCCCATCAGAGCTGTCTGAGAGTCTCCACTCAAGCCATATCTTCCCAGCTGTTGACGCCAATATTGGTAATCCTGGCTCTTGTCGCTGTATTTGTCACGGACAAAGTCAAGAGCCGACTTTGTCAGATCAAGTTGCTCGGCAGAGTGCTGGCTGTACATGCCGAGCTTCAAATGGGTATGGCGGGAAACCGTGCCCCCAGTCGGAGAAAGCTTGCCCGTCATGATTCGAAGTAGTGTCGATTTACCGACTCCGTTGGGTCCCACAAGAGCTATTCGAGAGTCCATGTCGATACCGAGGTCCAAATGTTCGTATAAGTTGTCCTTGGCTTCCCCGGAGTAAGAGAAAGTGACATCGTCAAAAGAGAGCACAGGAGGAGGCAACTTCTCAACTTCAGCAAACCGGAAAGTAAACACCCTGTCTTCCACCACCTTCTCGATGAACCCATCTGCTTCCATTTTGTCGAGAATTTTCTGACGAGATTTGGCTTGCCGGACCAAGTTGGCATATGTACCAGCAGATGCAATGAATTTCTTAATATGTACGATCTCCTCTTGCTGTTTGTGATATGCTTTCATCTGATTTGTCTCTTGCTCGGTGCGGGTCTTGATGTACCTGGTGTCAGTTAGTATCAATCTCAGGGTATTCGTGTAGCATTTGCGAGGAAACCTACGAGTCATAATTACCGCCATAATAGATAAGTTTTCTCAAGCGCATGTCAATCATATTTGAACAGACGCCATTTAAGAAATCCATACTGTGGGATACGAGCACCAAAGTGCGGTCCCATTTCTTCAAGTACTCTTCGAGCCACACACAAGCCTCTAGATCCAAATGTGCGGTGGGATCATCAAGAAGTAGCAAAGATGGCTTTACGAAGAGAGCCTTTGCAAGCGCAACACGCATTCTCCATCCACCAGACATGTCCTTTGTTCGCTTGTGGATTGTCTTCTTGTTGAAGCCAAGGCCGGTAAGGATAAGGGATGCACGGGTTTGGAAGGTTGAGGGGTCCATTGTTTCCATGCGCTAGAGATGAATCAACAAATGCCTGTGGTATGTTTACAGCTTCGAGAGGTGTCTGGAAACTCACCTCATACAGATCTTCCAAGATTGGGCTATCTGGCCCTTCTCTCTCAAGGACCTCTTCGGCAAGCCTATCAAGTCGGTCCATCTCATTCTCTGCCTCTTTGACCACCCACTCCAGAGCACCCAACTCACTTGGCTGTGCACCTTCATTCAATAGGTAAATGTCGACATGTTCGGGAATGGGATACTCTCGTTTAGCGATAGCCTTCAGTAACGTGGACTTTCCGCAGCCGTTCTCTCCCAACAACCCATATCTTCGACCATAGTTGAGTTCGAGAGTAGTATCTGTAATGAGGACTTTTCCGTGGAAGACTAAAGAAACAGAAGATATCTTGACATCACGACTGGCTGGCAAAGATGCCAACACGCCAGTTGTGACTCGATCCGATATGCCATCTTTATCCTCTTGCAGCTCCAGCTTCCTGACGTCGGGTAGCTTTGCTTCAGACGTTGCTGACTCTTCGAAGGGAGTTTGATCACCATCAAGCATGGGAGGGGTCGTATCACCAGCGACTGAGCCTGCCTTGGAGCCTGTCTTCGATCCAGCTTTGGATCCAACACGAGAAGCGACGGTTTTTTTCTTTTCAACGCCACCACCATCTGCTGCACGCTTTGCATCACGCTTTGCTTTTGAAGCTGAAACCATCTTTAATTTTTGCTAAAGAATAAATTAGAGATGTAAATGGAGTTGTGTGAGCAGAGGATGTAGGGGTTTCTGCGGGGAAATGTTGGGTTCAACCCGGGCGAGGCAGGGTTCGTGAGGTGATGGAGATTGTTAAAAGTTGGCGTTGGTGGGGCCTCTTATCGATTGGTGGGTTGAACAAAAAGGACAAGTTCAAAGAGAACGAGCGTCCCAAAGTCAGTATTCTGCTATGGAATACGCAGCGCGGATGCACTTTCAAGTGAGGATTACAAGTGTCCTCGAGAGGACGGAGTACCGCCAGAGGAGTGACAATGTAGTGGTGGAGGCTGAAGGTTGTGCGCAGAATTTCAAGTTGAGAATTTCTCGCATGCCGCCTGAATTCACGTCGCACGTGCGCTCACGGCAACATCGGCGTCACCGAACCAACACTCACTGTACTTCGTAGTCCGTGTTGAATTGCTAATTGCTCTTCTCCATAGATTGATTTACGTAAATAAGTAGAACTCCAGAGGCTCATGTCGATGGTGACCCTATTTTTGGTATGAGGCTGAAACCAAGGCGAGCACGATCGCCTTCGACGGAGTACAAGTAACAATAGGGACCAGAGCATTAAACCCCGTGCAATCGCGGCCCGACCCAACAGCACAAGGCTGCAACTCTTTGCTGGTAACCATGGCGCAGACTCTGGCGTGTTTGGTTCGATCTTGAACTCTTCACTTCTCTACAGCCCGAAAGACAGTCACTTGTATATTGTACTTGAGGCTAAGCCACTCCATCGGTCTCTTTTGTTTTCATCTGCTGCAAGCCGTGCTGGCTGTGTTCTCAGCCGCCCATCCATCATACATCCAAGACAAAAGGAAGACCGCCTTCCTCGTTCTTTCTTGTGTTTTACTCTTCTCTTCATTCATTGTATTGCTACTCCGTACTCCGTACTCCGTACTTGTTCCGACAAACCAGACGACAGGCGACGACGCAGCGTAGTTTTTGTTTTAGAGACGCCTTCCCCTGGGCTTACCACAATGGTCCAACTACCCTACGTTCTAAAGGCAAAGGTTACCGCCCACATTTTTCAGGGACTCCTCATCTTTATCGCCTGGGCGATCACTTTTTCTATCCTTATTTCACCCGGTGGTACTGATGGCCGGTCGAAGTGGTACTTCGCGGTGGTATGTTATCTGTCCTTTGACTTGAGCCGCAATATTCAACATACATCTGCTAACTACCCTGTGCGTGCTTCCAGTGCTTGCTAAGTGCACCAGCGCTCATATACATGAGTATGACGCCCAGGTTTGAACGAACTCGGAGACTTGTCAATGCCTACGCATTTGTCGCTGTCGATATCCTCTTCTGCGTAAGTGCAGTTCACCAGCCTTGTGTTTCCGTAGCTCACGACTGCCCGGATTTAGATATTCTGGTTCTCTGCCTTCATCGCAGTTGCAGCATTCAATGCTTTTGCAGAGAATAAGGGCGCCACCGAACATAATTTACCTTTGACCAACTGCACGACATTTGCGTATGGCTCCGTACACAAGTGCAACATGAGCAAGGTTACAGTTGGATTGGGTGCTATTATATTGTGCGTATTTCCAGAACCATAATTCCCAAACACGGCCATAGGCCAGAGCAAGATGTTGACGAATCCTGCCTTGCGCTCTAGCCTTTTATTTGGCATAACTAGCGCCATATCAGGGTACTGCCTAATGGAATACCGCAAAAACGGAACATTCCCCGGAGCAAAATCGGCTGCATCTGACCCTGAATCCATCAAAGCTCAAACCGAAGACGCATTCTCGACTAACCCCCGCGACGACCACTACGACGACGACGGCACACACACCGAGCGTGGCGAACAAGATGAACAAACCCTCCTACACTCAACCGAGAGCGCAGAAGGCCGACATCCCGGCCGGCGGGTGGATTGGGATGAAACCCAGGATGATTATCGTTCTTATGGGGGGAGATATGGCGGTCATCAACCAGGTGTAGCTGAGGAGGATGAGTACGATGGGGCTGATGTGGGGCAAAGATATTCCCCGGCTCCTCCATATGGATCTGGAGGCATTGGAGGAAGAGCGGGCTTTCCTGAGGCCGATTACTCATACCGAGGAGCGCCATAACCTTCAACAATAAGCCCTGCCTCACAACCCACTCGAAAACCCTTCCTCCCCGCATGGTTACATACTCCATCTCCCTTACTAGCTCCGTTGTTCATGCTGCGTTTTGAGCGAGATTTCCGATTTCTATATTGTCTTTACCCGGTCAATTATTAGCAGCACTCCCCTTGCTTACTATTACTCCTGCAGATTTTCTTGACTTTTTTTTAGTCAAGGGGAGTGAGGCGCCGGAGGGGATCGGGTCATTTATTGGAGGGCTGGGAGAGGGGCTGGGAGAGTGGGGAAAGGGAGAGAGTTCCATCATCACGCCATCACACAAAAATTACTTGTAAAATAAAGATGAGGTTTTTTTCTAGTTTTGTTTTTGCTCGGTGAAATTTCTATGCTCTATAACGGATACCAGCTTTGTGTTATTTTAATTGTTCTATCATGATTCATCACTCACCGGCATTTTCGTCATGAGACTCGGATCCTGCTTTTGTCCACCCAAATAATTACTCCCGCAGTCGTCGATGGCCTTCCGGCCTGACTTCTCGTCTGCCCAACTCGGTGTCACCATGGATTCCGCTCATGATCGGCGTTTTCAATCGTCTTTCAACCCGACTTTTGTACCGCCACTGATACCATTTTTTCAATCACCTTCCAACCAGACTTTTATTCACCCATTGACTCATCACGGATTCCACTCACGATCCCTCAATTTCCTCAACGCCCCTTCTCCTCCCCAACCACCGTCTTCCCACTACTGCTCCCACAACTAATCCCACACTCCTCAATATCCTCACAGCTCCCCACCCCCATCGCAGAAACAACATCTCTCACCTCGCACCTTCCCCTCAACCTCTCCATCAACCGTATCAAAACCCTTCTCTCCTCCTTCCCAACCACAAAACCTGTAGGCACCACAATCATCCCTCTCACAATCCTAACTTCACAACCCACATCCTCTTCCCTCCACCTGGCCACCTCCTGGCATTCAATCGCAATCCCCTCCTCCCCGTCTTTCCTTCTCTGTCTCCTCGCCTCCCTCCCCACCGGCCCCTCCGTCCACCAAAAAACCGGCCACCTCCTCGCTACATTCACTATGCCCAATGCCGTTCCCCCAAGCACACACGCTCCCACCATCACAACTCCCACAAGCCTCCACCCCATTGCTCGGGCCCCGGGATCTACGGCTACGAGGAGGGCGGTTGCGCCTGCAGGGGGGTAGGTGGTTTTTGTGATGTCCATGAGGAGGGCGGAGAGAGCGCAGGAGAGACCGCCGAGGAGGGGGAGGGGGACGGACGTGGAGAGGAGGTGCGTTGTGAGGATGCCGGTGAGGGTTGAGAGGAGGTGCCCGAGGAGGAGGGGGCGCGGTTGGGTTAGTGAAGAGAAGGGGCTCAGGAAGAGGAGGACGGATGCTGCGCCCTGGGATGGAGGGTTAGCTTTTTCGGTTTTCTGGATAGTGAGGGAGTAGGAGAGAAAACATGGTCTATGTATGTATGTTACTTACAAAACTCCCTAAAATAACCCCCTTCCCTCCTCCCTCTCCTCCCATCCACAACTCAACCCCACACGCTAAACTCACACTCACCAGCACCCCCACAAACCCCCAGAACCACCCCCACATGCTCCCGGGCGGAAGGTCCTCCGCAGGATGACCCTTAGCTGGGGGATCCTCAGGCGGTTGCTCGCGGTATCCGAGGAAACGGGATATCCAGGGAGGGAGGAGGTGGAAGGGAGGAGGAGGGAGGTAGGGAGAGAGGTAGGTGTCGATGTCGAAGACTGGGTGCGGGATGTGGATGTAGAGGGGCATTTTGGTGGGGTGGAGGGGTATCGTATTCGTATGAGGTTCCTCTTCAGCACACTGCGTGTTGATACGTGCGTAGCATGTATAGAGGTGCACGTCTTGTGGATGTGTGAATTGGTGTCCACGAACGAGTGTATAGATTGATAGGACTAGAGGCGTAGCTGTATGCAGAGCGGAAGCAAGCGGATGTGACGTATTGGCGTGTAGGACATGTGTGTTGGAGACGTAAAGAAAAATTAAAACTTCCATAGACCTCGTGAGATGTTTGTCCTGTTTGCCACCATTCAAACAAAAGAGAAAACATAAACAACAGACCTCGTCCATCCACCAAACATCCCCCCCTCCCCTCCTATCCTATCCATCCATCTCCACAACCCCAACCCCATCTCCACACCCATAACTAAATAAACCTCTCTTCCCGAAAAAAAAATTGAATACGTAAAATAATCCACATCCCACCCCTCCGCTCTAGATCTCCCCAGCTAGCCTCGTTCCTCCCCGCGGAGATCCTCCCAATATAGCTCTCTCAAAGCAGCTCTGTCCGTTCTGGATTTAAAGTTGCGGGTATGACACAGAGAAACATGGGTGGTGTTTCTGTGTACGAACCGTTGGATTGGAGGTTGGGAATGTGAATGTGAAAGGGATGAGTCAGCGATGGGGAGGATCGTTTATTGGTTTTGCGCGGTTGTAGCATGTGTGCTGCATCTGTTGTGGATTCGATGATGATGGAACTGAAATGATGGAGGAATTATGTTACGTGACTGGTGGTAGGCGAACCCCCCCCCTTTCTAGAAAAGCGTCGTCGCATTTTTTATGCCAGCACCGTCTTCCGCATTTCAACCCCCCCCCCAAATAACCGTATGCCTCATGATTTGAAAAATCGAATCCATTTAGAATTTTCATATCTCCCCATCGACTTAAAGTACAACTTTGAAAAAGAAAAAAAGGCCCAGTCCTCAAGCCCGTGAGCAATGAAGCCCCCTTCTTTCCCTCTTAATTCTTCCCTATCCTCCCCCACCAAAATGGACGAGAGAGACGGAAAGAAAAACCTCGACAACAAAAAGAAGCCATCAAAAGAATCTGTCTGCCTCACACGCATATCGATTCTCACTTTTTTGTAAAGTTAAATAATCTGGACGCCAGTTTCTCTTCTCTGATTTGAAATCCAGGCCCAACAAATTTCTGGGCCAAAAAGCCACGCTTGACTCCAAAGAGGGCAAGGGAGTTGGGGGGCATGAAAAAGTGATGAATGCATGCATGCACAGGTATGGAGGGGAAAAGGACGCGCCTGGAACATCTAACGGGGAACTGGGGGAAAAAAAGGACAAAGCCTCAAGGAGAAAAAAAAAATCCCATGCTGGTGACGGAACCAAAGATCAAGATCGTCGTCACTCATCATCGGATTGTCTCTCGCTGTCGCCGCTGTTACGGTAACCGGCAGCGTTAAAAGTGATCTTCATCTTGGGTATGTTCATGGATGATGATGCAAGTGGAGTGCCAGCGCTGGAGATTGGAGCCGTGGATTGGCCGTCCGCGACTGAGGAGTTAGGATCGTCGAAATCGGCGAGCTCAGGGTGGTCTTCTGTTTCCTCTTTGATTCGGGCGATACACTCGGCCTATAAAAGAACATGTCAGTGTCTGGTCTGTCGTTTCCGCGGAGGAATGTAACGTACCTCGATTGAATTGGCGTCCTCGAACAGTAGACTGCCATCCTCGTTGTATGTCCGTGCGTTATTACATAAAGTCCTGATGTCGTCTCTGAATTCCTTAAGGTTCGAATAATCTTCTCTATCGATTTTTTTCTTGATCATATTCATCGCAATTGGTCTCGGAATCACCATGTAGTAATCCGGATATTGTACTTTAGGAGGAAGTGAAACGAAGGGATCGATAACGTTGCGTTGCTCGTCATCCTCGTCGTCGTCGGGGTCAACAGGGGCAGTGAGATTCATTAAAGCGTTGTAAACATTGCTGAAGATCTTCTGATGGAGTTTCCGTTCCTCTGGGTTTAGAGGGTCGGCCGTGGAGGTGGTCTTCGGCTGTCGACCTCGTTTTCGTTTTGCTGGAGGGGGAATCTCATCCATCGTAGCTTCTTCAGCTTTGCGCTTCTCCACCTTCGGTTTTCGACCCCGTTTCTTTGGGATGGGAGGCTCAGAGCTATCCCGCTCTGGTGTACCAGCGGTTTTCTTTTCTTTCTTCATCTTGTTGTTCTCCCGCCGCTTCATCTTCTCTTGCTTCCTCGCCATTGCAGCCTCGATAGTGTCATCGTCGTTGTCAACAGCTTCGAGCCATTGCTCCTCAGTGAGTCCGTCATCATACTTGACTTGATTTCTCTCCCTAGCACCGCGCCCTGCATGCTCCTCGATCTCCTCGACCACAGGATTCTCCTCCATCAGATAGATTTCAGGTAATTCGGATTCTTGGAGAAGTCGTTGTAACTTTCGGTCGGGACCATAATTGGGGTCTCGTTCACGCTCTTCGTCGAGCTTTTTGAAAAGAACCAACTCATCATCGGATCGTGCCATTATCAAATTGAGATCGTCATCATCCATTTCCTCATCGGCCATGTTATCAGTGGCTTCAGCTGTTTCTAACATGACCCGCAACAAGGCGTCTCGCTCCTCGTTGGTGGATTTGTTATCGAACTTGCCGGCTTGGATAACTTTGCCATCCATATCCAGCTTGAATTGTGCACGTTCCAAAATCTTCTCTTCCACCGAATTCGAACTGATGAGTCGTAAGATACGCACTTCATTCTTCTGCCCTATACGATGTGCACGATCCTGTGCCTGCAAATCCTGATGAGGATTCCAGTCCGAATCGTATATGATGACCGTATCTGCTGTTTGCAAATTCAAACCCAAACCACCAGCACGCGTTGAAAGCAAGAAACAGAAGTATGGTGATTCAGGGGCGTTGAACAATTTCAGTAGCTCGGAACGATCGTCCGATTTCGTGGATCCATCGAGACGAAGATATTGATAACCTCGCAACCGCAAGAAGTCCTCCATAATGTTCATGATAGCGGTCATTTGAAAGAACATCAACACCCGATGCCCTGTTGCCTTGAACTTCGGTAATACTCGATCTAATAGCTCAAACTTGCCTGCAGTCCGCCATAGTAGGTCATCGTTGACCTTTGAAGGATTCATCTGCTCCTCGACTTCCTCAAAGACGAAAGGGTGATTACAGAGCTTTCGTAGCTGCATGAGCATGTTGCTGAGACCTCGAATCCCCGTCTTCCCACCTTTATTGGGATCATTGACGAAAAGCATATTGTGCGAAACCATTTGCTTGTACAGTCTAGCTTGCAGGGCCGAGAATTTGCACTTGATAACCCTCTCCTGTTTATCAGGGAGATCCTTCTCGACATCCTTCTTCAAACGACGCAGCAAGAACGGCCGCAAAACCTTATGCAGACGCCGAATGACGAGCAACTGCTCTTCTTCGGACAATTCCATCTTGTCTTGCGAACCCGTATTCGCGAATGGAGTGTTAAACCACTCATCGAACGATTTGACTGATTTAAAGATGGTTGGAAGAACGAAGTTGAGAAGGGCCCACAGTTCGGGGAGATTGTTTTGGAGAGGTGTACCGGTCAAAATGAGGCGATATCGACTGTTGTAGTACTGGGTCAATGTGCTGCTAAGTTTCGATTGGGAATTCTTCATTCGATGACCTTCATCGACTATCATGTGTATCCATTTGATCTTACAGAGAACAGGCCGGTCTTTGATAATGTATTCGTAGGTGGTGAGAAGGACCTGGAATTGACCCCAGCGGATGGCTTGCTGTTGCTGCTTTCGGGCATTTGGTGGACCCTTGTACACAATTTTTGTGACCGAAGGGGCCCACTTGTCAAATTCAAGGTTCCAATTGGTGAGAGTACTATAAATTCATCAGCTAAAACCAGATAATCGAGCCGCGAAATGAAAATTGCAAAGATTAGAAAATCTCACCTTAGTGGGACTATAACCAAGAAAGGGCCATTTTGCTTCTTCTTCTCAATTAAATATGTGATCAAACTGATCGTCTGAATGGTTTTCCCAAGACCCATTTCATCTGCTAGGATACCATTCAAATTATTGTTGTAGAGGGATATCATCCACTGTAGACCCTTAATCTGGTATTCTTTTAGAGTACCGCCGACCAATATCGAAGGTTGTTCCGAGATCGTCTCCTGAATCCTATGAGCGACCTGGTAGTAATCCACTTTCCTACTATCTTCCTCCTCATCATCATCGTCGTCATCATCCAGTTCATCAGGATACTCCCCGTTACCGTATCGCTCAGCAGCACTACGCTGTTGTTGTTTCACTGAAGCCGCAAGCTGGCTCAAAAACCCGTCCGTCTGCTTCAACAGATGCGTGATACGCGTATCCTTTGCCTGATCTAGCAATTTCAAGTATGCCTCTTCATCGTTGGCCTTCAAGGCCTGCAGACGTTGTTTCGCCGTTCTCTCAACACGCTTCTGTTCTTCCTTCTCAATATGCTGGTGATGTTGCATCATCATACGTCCGAGCTTCTGTACTCGTCCCTTTTGGGTTTGAGCCGCAGACTGGATCTCTCGGCAATGGCTAAGGATAGACTGTAGATAGTCATAGTGCTTCTTCTTCTCCTTAGATTCGCGTGCGTCGCGTTGCTGTTTCTCCAGCTTCTCGGTAATTCTGGCTTCTCGGAGAGATTGCTTTTTCATCCGTCGGTAAATAGTTCGGTTGGCAGTCATGGCGAGGTTGTCGTATTGAACCATATCTCGACTGACTTGCTGTCGAAGGGCTCGTTGTTTAGGGAGTAGACAGAGCATCTTGTACTCCAACAAAGCCTTCAACTTAAGGGAATCGTCGCCATTGGGCGCATCCCCCTTGCTGGTATCCCAAACAGCGAGATTGGCAGGAAGTCGCTCCAATTCAGCCTTTCGGGCCATGATGCGGTTGTAGACAATACGCTCTCTCTCCTCTCGTACCCGATCAATGTCGACACCGGAAGGCATGATACTAGGAATCATCAACCTTGTCTCCCTTGATGCATGGTCTGCATAGCTGATGTATTTGCGTAGATGAGAATAGGGAGATGTGAAGGTCTCATAACCGTTTCTCTGCTTCGTTGACTCCGGTTTGTCCACAACTGCCTCAGTGCTCGAACCATTTTGACCTTGGATTGCACTATCCAAAACCTGCCCAGCAGCAGCAACAGCCTGAGCCGCTGGCTGAGACCGTTTTCCTTGTTGAGAACCAAAAAGTTGCTGTTGCATATTAGGTGGGATCGGAAGGTTCCTGGAAAGAATCTTGAAGGAATATATTTGACTCCTCAATATAGCCAGTTGCTCAGCCGAAAACGGTCCATGGCCTTGAGTGATGGGTTTTTGGGTGTTACTTTGGTTGGCAGTAGTTGGTGTAGTTCGTTGCTGGCCGCCGGCAACTGCAGTTGCTGAGGCTGCTTGGCCTGTAGAGGATGAAACGGAGCTAGCTATGACACTTGCATTTGGACTATGAGATGGACCGACCATAGTAGGCGTACGACCTGATTTATATGCGCGTTAGTACAAAGTTGCTAGAGATTGCTGTGATCATCCTACCGTTGATGCCATTAGTTATAGGTTGTGGACCTGTACCATTCTGCTTTTGCTGCTGCTGCTGATGTTGCTGCCTCTGCTGTTGAGCGTATAATTGTCGACTCTTTCGTGCTGCTTGGTCTTGTTGAACGGCGGTCAGGATGGATTGAAGCCTCATGTACTCGGGATCCGTCTCAGGGACACCTTGTGATCTCATTTGTTGGTATTTCTGTATTGCAGACAGTCAGCAACTAAAACTGAATTGAAAGACAATGCGCGAGAAGGCTCGATGAACCGATTACCACGCATAAATGATATGCGCCAAGTTAGAATGGGTGAGCAACTTACAGCATACATGTTCCGAATATCCTGAGGCTTCGTGCCGGGCGGAATAGACCCTCCGCCTTGAGTCACCGCCGGAGCGGATTGAACGGAGGTCATGTTGAAGGGCCAGCGATGTCCTCAGAAGGGTTGGGCGAAGAAAAAGGCGGCTCTGCGAATTTCGGGGATGCCACCTTGTTGTACGCGAACCCTCCTCCAGGAAGACGTGTGGAGGATCGCGGTGTGGATGGCGCCGGGCGTTAATGTGATGAGGCTGAAAACGAATAGGTTAGGGGATGCGATGAAGGTTTCGCTGTCGCGTCGCTTCTCTGTTGCGAGAACAAATGATAGAACCAATAATAAGCTCCTTGATCTTTTAACCGTACCCAAATTTTCGCACAGCTTTCCTCCCGTCTCCTTTGCAAAGGCCGGGAAAGAATAGGGACGTGCAGGCAAGGAATCTGGTAGAATAGCGAGTGTAAAGCGGTATTCCAATGAAGAGGATGAAGCCTCAGGATAACTTGGCGACAAAGATAGGCTCAAACGCCTCAATATCAAGCAGGTTGAGGATTCAATATGGGAAGTATGAATCGAGGGGGGTGGTCGCGAATCTCGGAAGATACCTAGCTGCGCTGCGTGACTGGGACTGAAAGGTATCGGAAGATGGGGACGTTACAAAGAACAGTGTTAGCGCCAGATTGCTGAGTCGTTCTGCCAATTTTGGCTCAGTCACGCGCGACTACACGAGCATCGTCGAATCGTGGAATGTATTAATACCTGTGTAAAAGCGATCGGGATACCATCTTAAAAATACGACACGGTATGTACCTCTAGAAGAGCGTATCACATTGAGCTCGACAAAGTCATTGTACGGAATGTCGCGCGCCTGGAAAGCTCAGACTTGTCACCAACGAGAGGATCACGTGGTCTTCCAGTTTATGTGCGGTCTCATGCTCCTCTTTGGGAAGGGGAGCATAATTAGTTTGAGGCGTCTGATGACTGCAAGATGGATGCAGGTCGCCCTCCAAGAGTGACTGTGTCTGCGCATACAAGTACCTTTACTCCGTGGAAGGGGTTGAAGCAGCCGTGAGAGTGACTCTGCTCTGCCAGAGCAAATCATTGCTGGCCGAGGCCTCCGTCCAAAACATTAGACTTCTGCATGTATCGGCGGCTAACAGACGACCTGCTCCCTTTGAGTTGTTGCTATTCTCACCGTGAAACATTGGAATCGAAAACGGTGAAAATTGCAGAGGATGCTATTAAATGTTCCGATTGGTTACAAGGTCGTAGCGGTTTGATTGACAGTGGAGCTTGCACAGTCTCACTACGCAGCGATAAGAGCTCGATCAGAAACTGTCTTCTCTTATTTAACCCCGTAGTCAGGACCATACCGCATGGTTTTTTCAAGATTGAGCCACCAAAACTTTTGTTCTCATCCTTCGACTGTTAGCTCTCCAAGGTCCTAACTACATATCGTGACGTTGGTTCTGTTGGCGATAAACCAAACGAGCGCATTTCTCGCAACTTCCCAGCATTCACATTACAGACCACGGTTTCTGGTTGTTCCCCTTGCCTGTCGCTTCAATTTTATTGTTCACTACGCCAAACGCGGCAGCCGCATAACATAACAACCTGCTTTTTAAGCCAAATCTCATCTTGTCGCAGGTTCCTTCCAGCGCCTGTCCACGACGCTTCTATTCTTGAACCATCGCCGAACAGCGCCAGCCAACCTCACCGAACCGTTGGAGCCTCGAACTCTTATACTCCACTGTGTTAACAGGTTGTTCTACCACTTGAACGTCTACAACCTGCATCATGAACGTCAACAAGAAACTGGACCGCTTCAAGCAGTGGGCTGGCGAGAGGATGGGTGGCGAGGTGAAAACCACCGTCTCAGACAACTTCAAGGCGTTAGAGATGGAGATGCAATTGAGGCATGAAGGTAAGACATGGATTGTATTGCAGCCGCATACTACAAGAAAAATCACCTCTCACATATTAGTATGCTCACTCTTGTAATGTCCAGGAATGCAACGTCTTCAAAGGTCTATGACAATCTTCATCAAGTCTTTGGCGGCACGCAACGAGGGTGAAGATGGAGAGAAGACGCTCCCGGTGTCCTTCCTTGGGTCTACTATGATCAACCATGGCGAGGAATTTGAGAGCGACTCGGAGTTTGGTAACTGTTTGACCGGTATGTCAAGATACATAAAAATGGGGTTTCTATACTGATCAACGGCTATTTTCAGGTATGGGACATGCGAACGAGCGTATTGCTCGACTACAAGAGACTTTCATTCAGGACGCGACTTCGAGCTGGCTTGAATCATTGGAGCGGTCCCTCGCTCAAATGAAGGAATATCAGGTAGGAAAACTTGCAGCGAAAATTGATACGTTTCTGATGATATCTCTAGGCTGCTCGAAAGAAACTTGAGCAACGGCGCCTTGCTTACGACGCCTCCCTGTCTAAAATGCAGAAGGCGAAGAAGGAAGACTTTAGGTTCGAAGAAGAGCTTCGCGCTCAGCGGGCAAAATATGAAGAGTCAAATGATGACGTGCTTCGACGGATGGAGGATATCAAAGAGGCCGAGGCCGAGAGTGTCGTGGACCTTGGAGCATTCCTGGATGCAGAGCTGGAGTACTATGACAAATGCCGGGAGTTGTTGTTGCAATTGAAGAGGGACTGGCCTGCCAGGTGCGTTTACTGTCTATTTTGGTTGTGCGGTAACTTCCGAATATCTGACTCTGTCCTAGCCGCCAAGCCACCGCCAATGCCGATACGCCTCGGCGCGGCAACCGCAACCGCTCTAATACGGCTCGCTCCCACACCGACCGCTACAGCTCTGTTGATGAACAGCCCGCCCAGCCCGAATCTCGTCCTGCTATCCGCTCCTCCCGGCCGTCCACTTCCAGTAGCCTTCATGAATCTCCCCGCCGTGAGAATCGGGACATCGAGCACGTATCAAAGCCGGCCTATACCAGATCCACTACCTTTGAAGGACCTACCCAAATTCATCGTGAATCAACCCCTTCATTCGGATCACGTTCACAACGCATGCCCACGGATCTCGCGGCCAGCCGCTCTAATCTTCGCCCCATCAGTAGCCTGAATACAACTGTCAATGTGTTTGGAGATCATTCGGATGATTCCGCTATCCACAGCAGTAGCAGCCCCGATCGGTCATATGGCGATCGCTCTGCATCACCAGCCACTTCGACTGGCAGCACACCGTCAAGATCAGCAAGCTCGACAACTCTAAACGCGAGCGCGGGATTCTCAAACGGAAAGAAGATGGCTCCTCCCCCTCCTCCATCCAGGGCTAAGAAACCGCCCCCGCCGCCACCGCCAATGAAGAGATCTGCTTTGAATGCACACAACATACATGACGGGTAGAAGGTGTGCAGTGATCCATGCAATTATTAAGCCGCTACTATTGGTGATTTGCGAAATACACGAGAAATACCCGCCGTTCTCTCTCTCATGATGGGGAGAGGCATAATTGATGATGAATCTCGAAATCCTGTGTCTATAGTTGACACGAATTTCACATCCAGGTTGATATGGTTCCGCTGGGCTAGTTTTTTTATATTTCGGTTGTCGTTTCATTAGATTGATTCTGCAGAAATAGAGGTTTCTGCATTTGAAGTCATCTTTTTCCTATTCCCGGTTAGGGTGTGGTGACGGAAAGAGCACGGGTTTCCTTTTGCTGCATATGAACATATCTCGAGAACCACTCGAATTAGACGTGGTGAATTTTTGCTTCGGCAAGGGCAACATTATGTTACATACTGTCCCTCTAAACTACTCTCCTATTCCTCGTGTACAGTGTTGCATACACTATTAAAAACTTGTGAGATGTGGATCCGTAGAAACTTCACCCTCGCCAAACCCACAACAAACTTCAAAACCCTTCCTCCCAAAATACGCAAAATCACAACTACAAAGTCATTTCACTCCAACGTCCTTCAACTCCACAATGGCAGACTCAAAGAAATACGCTCTCCTCTGCCTCGAGAACCCATTGCTCGGTTCGTCCACAATCCCTCTTCTCAGCAGCCAATTAATTGCTAACAACCCCCGCCTTGCCCTCAGACATCCAAGCCGTAGGGCAAGCAACTCCACCGCCCTCACTCTCAATTGAGTCTCGAGCCAAGATGTGACTGACAGCTTTGATTATTAGTGATGCGAAGCTGCTCGAGAAATATGGGCTCAAAGCCAACGACGCGATTCTGGCGGAGGAGAAACATATGGGCTTGTACGAGGATCTACTGAATAACTATGATGCCAAATTGATTGCTGGAGGGGCGGCGCAGAATACGGCGAGAGGTGCTCAGGTGCGTGTCTATTCAAGAAGAACATACATCCCCATCTTCATTCCCAACCATTAAAAAGCCTCCCTCCCCCACCAACTAACCCCCACGATCCCTCCCAACAGTACATCCTCCCCCCCAGCTCCGTCCTCTACATCGGATGCGTCGGGTCCGACAAATATGCCTCCACGCTCCAGTCTGCCGTATCCAAAGAAGGCGTACACGCCGAATACCGTGTCGACACAACACATCCCACGGGTCGCTGCGGTGTGATAATCACGGACCACAACCGGTCCATGTGCACGGACCTAGCAGCCGCGAACCACTATAAACTGGAGCATCTGAAGCAGCCAGAGATCTGGGGACTTGTAGAAGGCGCCGAGGTTTATTATGTAGGCGGGTATCATCTGACGGTTTGTGTGGATGCTATTATGGCGTTAGCGGAGGAAGCGGCCGAGAAAAACAAGGTCTGTTTACCACCACTCCTTTCTTTCTCTACTCCCACCCACTAACCGCCCCTTAAAAAAATCCAGATTTTTACCCTCTCCCTCTCCGCACCCTTCATCCCTCAATTCTTCACAGCTGCCCTCTCCCAAACCTCCCCCTACTGGGACTTCCTCATCGGCAATGAGACCGAAGCCCTCGCCTACGCCGAAGCCCTCCATCTCGGCACAACATCCATCCCTGAGATCGCGCGTGCGATCGCTGAGCTGCCCAAGAAGAATGGCGCGAGGAAACGCACGGTTATTGTTACGCAAGGGACAGATCTGACGGTTGTGGCGGTGCAGGGGGAGGAGGGCACGAGGAGCTTTCCGGTTAGGGAGGTGGCAAATGAGGAGATTTGTGACACGAATGGGGCGGGGTGAGTCTTGCCTAGCTATTCAATATACTGTATTGTTTGGATGGAGGGGACTTTGAAATTAATGAGTAATGGTGGCAAATTAGGGATGCTTTCGCAGGTGGCTTTGTGGCTGGGATCGTAGAAGGGAAGGATTTGGAGACGTGTATTGATATGGGCCAATGGCTTGCCAGTCTCAGCATCAAGGAACTCGGTCCCTCGTAAGTACCCTTTCCCCTTTCCCTCTTCCTTCCATCCATAGTCTTCCACATACCACACCACAAACACACCTCTTCTCGAAAAAGATCAAAACTTTTGCATTGCATTAAAATGATCACAGCAATACCTCTCTCCCCTTCATTAAAAAATTAAAAATGACAGTCTGACATCCCCTCCTCAACATTCGCTCTTCCCACTACGCATCTTCCCCATCATTCACCCCCAATCACAGAGAATAGTAGGGGAAACATTTGCGGTCTTTGAAACTGACCAACCCTTCCTTGCCAGTTACCCCTACCCAAAGCAGACATATGCGCCATCATCGTCATCTTCATCGGCCTAGTAGAGGCGCTTCGCTTCCACTGTAAAGCGTAACGGGCCACACATTCTGCTGTTCTCAACGATCGCAGACCGCTTGCTCATCTTCTTCAACGTCGCAGCATAGCAGTTGCGCATGATAGACAGGTCGGGGTAATTTTTTTTAACGAGGCTCATGACATCATATCAATTCATGCTTCCTTTCCTTCTTTCAACAGAAGGCTTTTTCCGTCCGCTTCTTTTTTTCTCACCGCATCCCTTCTTTGTAGGCGTCAGAATTAAAAGAATCCTCGGTAGTGAACAATCATCGGTTCTCCGAAAATAGATCTTGAGCTCAGCCCAAACCCTCTTGTCCGCATGGTGGTGTCCTAGTGGGTGCGCCGTGTCCCCAATATGGGCTTGACATTCCTGGTGCCCAGCTGTCAAACACACTTGCGCCTTGATAGTATGTCGTAGAACCATTCCCTACTGGTGTGCCTGGATAGTAGAAGCTGCTGGGGTCTGGCATTGAGCTCAACTCAGGTGCGTTTTTCTGTTGTGGAGAGACCCGTCTCGAAGTTCCGGGTCTCTGTGGAGACACAGGTGACTGAGACGGCGGCTGGGCGAAGGCAGTATTCCAGATGGACGGAAGGGTAGGGCGTGGAGTGCCATGAGACGAAGGCTGCGAATTGTTGTAGCTCTGGGCGCCGGAACCGATGTTATGAACCATGGAGACGAGATCGGCGGCGGTCAAGGTACCTCCAATAGGAGTCGCGGGGCTGTCAATCCAGTCGTTTTCGTTACTGCAAGTAGGTGGGACCACTTCCGTCTCGCCATCGACTAGAGAGTCAACCATTCGGTTCATGGCTGTGCTCATGGAGAAGGATATGGACTCTGATGCTGCAACGCTATGGCCAGTTTGGTCGTCATTGGGAGGGGGGTAGATGTCGATTCCGGCACCACCAACAGGGGAATTTTCTTCGTTATCTTCGACGATTATCTCGGGAGTTGAGGTTCCGCGATGTTCATTTGGGCTTGCCAAGGTTTCGGAAGGAAGGCCCTCCTCTTGATAGGTAAAGGTGCCGCCGTCGATTAGCGCGATTGGAGCGTTCTATTCAAAGATCAGCTCCTGCAAAAAGATTAATTGTATTCAGAAAATCGCTTACCTCATCCAAGGCCAACTCTAGCGCATCTGTAAGGAAATCTCGAATCCTAGCTAACATCTCCATATTTGGGTGATAACGGTCGACACCATGATCGTGCCATCTTGGTTTTCTGCTTCCATCACCCTTAAAATATCTTCGTTTGACACGTTCCACGTCGAGTGGGTTGAAGCCAATCGTATCCTCGTCTTCTTCAAGGAGGTATTCGACTGACGGCAGGTCCTCTGCAGGAAAGGTAGCAGCCAATAGGGTTACACTATTGGCATATATCTTCCAGAGCTCCTTGATCTGGACATTGAGCGACGTATCACCGACCTGAGCAACGAGCAATGCAGAATTGGCTATGATCCAAGAGCTGTAATTTCTCAGACTTGGCAAGATTCTGCGTGCAACTGCAGTCACTTTTTCAGAGCCATTGCTTTGGTGAGCGTCGTCGTCAATGATGCAATCATCAACAACGAACAATTCTAGCTCAGGCTGTAGGACCTGGAGTAGGGTAAAGAAGGTCTTGACATTCAGACGTAAGAAGTAGAAGTAGGCTTGGAAGTTTGTCTGAGATTCCGGATTTTCTATATGGAGTTAGACAAGATTGAAGAAAATAAAACGGAAATAAAGATATGCTAGACTTGCCTTGCACTCTTACTCCAGCAAAATGTTGCGCCGCAATGTTGATCAGGACAAATTTATGGATTGTACTCTCAGGTACGGACCTCTCCTTCAGATCAAGGGCAAGTTGACTGAGAGTGTCATTCTCCAATTCTTCATGCTCCGGGAAATCGAGCCCTTTGTAGCAATGGGCATGAAGACGGGCGAATAAACCAATTAGATCCGCCGTAGCGCTACCGTCCTGGGCTGCTGCATTCGTCTTCAGATTGCCTTTGTTCCAGGCAGTCAGAATCTTCTTGAATTCAATCTCAAGATTTCCTTTGGCGGCTGGGTGAGCATTTTCTACACATAAAGCTCGATATAAATGGTAGGTCGCGCGCAGATGACTTCCATCAGAAAGCGCTATAACTGCAAGCTGGTTATGTGATGCACCGGATGCCGGATTGATAGCGGTAGCAAGGTCGTAGTAGCCGTTTGCCGGACCCCAGTTACGATTCCCAGTTACACCAAGCTCAGTCTCCCGGTATCGAGATAAATCGCCAAGGTGAACCAAGACCTGATGACATGAGACGAGAATCAAACGTCTCAGGTCTGGTGATGCCTTAATTGGATCGTCCGCAGAAAGATCTTTAAAGATTTTAGCATATGCGCGATAACGTTGAAGGGGTTTTAAAATACCATCAAGCCTGAACTTGTGTGCAATCTCCTCTAACTCAGGTATCCCGCCAAAATGTGATGATAGTCGTTGGATATAGCCTCTGTAGTGGCGTGAACTGGTCTTGATAAACTCCAGATAATGCTTCATCATCTTACGCTTCTCGACTGGTCTTTTTTTGCCATCGCCCTCACGAATCTGTAGAGGCCTTAGCAGCTTGCGATATCGATTGTTAATTTTGCCGTGGGCATCCCAAAGTCTGCCCTCGATGTTCTTCTTCATCGCAAACTCGAAGTCCAAAAATATTGTGCTTTCACAAGCCAAACGATATCTTGAAGCCAATTAGCCAATGCTTTGCGCTCGGGATACGGTCGCTTACTGAGCTATTAGATAGTCGATATCTTTGAAGAGAGGATCCTTCTCCGCCAACTTGGCGTGAAGCTCGCTCTCCACTCGTTGCGCAAATCTAGTAAACGTCAGATCTGGGTATAATCATTCGTGATGATAACACTCACTTCCATGCTTGTTCAACCGGAGAGGCCATGGCTTTCGCCATCTGGTAGATGTCTACGGATGACCCCACGGTCAACGCGTCAATCAGATATGCAAATGAAACTCACGACGAGGGGAGGTGCTGTTGCGCGCCATGAGAGATAGCAGCGTTGTCTCGGTTCGAACGAGAAGAGACGGAAAGCCTGGGGGGCAATGGCCACACTTCTAGCTTCTTGCAAAGCGCCGAAAAGTTGGTGCAAAGTGGTGCAAACAGGTAATGATACAACGATGGGAGCATAAATTTTCTATTAATGTTGAGGGAGACGATCAGGTGACCCCGATTGTGACGTCCGATATGATTGGTGCAAGTTCACACTAGCAAAAACGCATATTTCAGTCGAGAACTTGGAGGTCTTTTTACACATCTGATAGACCTACAAGTAGAATACATATAAACGGAAGCTCCAGACTGGCCACCTTTGACCCTCGGTTTTCCGCGAGCGGCCTACGTGTCAATCTATCAGCTAAGGACCATTAGAGGAAAGGAAATACAGGAAGCTACGTCAAGTATATCTCTCACTACCATCTTCAATATGGTCAAACGCTCACGAGAAGACTCCGATTCCGCATCAGACGCGGGAAGCCCGATAACTGAAGGAGCGTCTCCTGTGTCAGCCACTACTAAATACCTCGAACTTGACAGTGTTGAAATTCCAGAAGTTGCAGAAGTAATGAGATGTTCTCTTCCACCGCACCGCCAGTCAATATCATTTGCGTCGTTTGAAGCGTACGAGGTTCATTACGCAAAGGCACATGTCAACCGATGCTCGGAATGCCGCAAGAACTTCCCCACCGAGCATTTTCTTGGTCTTCATATTGAGGAGAACCATGACCCATTGAATGAAATCCGTAAGGCGCGGGGTGAGAAGACGGTAGGTAACCCAACATAGTCAGAAGAATTGTTGAGCTCTCAGCTGACATACCACATCACAGTACGCCTGCTTCGTAGAGGACTGTGATCGAAAATGCTCGACCCCACAAAAAAGACGAATGCATTTAATCGACAAGCACATGTACCCCAAGGTACATACAAACTACCATACCCCATCCCATTCTTTATATACCCACTAACATCACATTCCCCAGGACTACGACTTCTTCATCGTAAATGACGGCATAGACAAACGCAGCTCAATGCTCCGCTCCCGCCCACACCACCGAAGACGTAGCTCTGCAGCAGCGCAAGCCGCTCAAATCGAGCAGCGCGCTAGAAGAAGAAGCTCTCTTGTCTCGACATCATCGACCGTAAACGAGAGCGCTGGTTCTGCCAACAAAGGCCCAAGTGCGAGCGTTGATAACGAAGAATCAGACGCAAAAGGAGGTATCATAACCAGAGGAAACCGAACAGAAAATCCCACCCAGCAAACCCCGCCGCAGAAGCTTACTTTTTCACCCGCTGCAAAATCTCCGAAATCAGTAGATGAAGACATGTCTGATCTCACAAACTCAATGTCAGCGTTAAAGTTTGTCCCGCCGAGTATTCGATTCGGTAGGGGGAGGGGGAAGGTGGGGTTTAGTAAGCGTTGATGGGATGGTGCGTTTGCACTGGATATGAATGATCACGATTGTATGATTTATGGGAAATTCATCAATGAATGCATTGCATTAAAGGGGGGTTAGTGTTTAACTTGTTAGTTAATGGCATTTACGATTGCGTATCTATCCGGCTATGTGTTAGACATCAGTGATGCGCTTTCTCTGTGGTCATGCATAACGCGAATGAGATCTCTACTGACCGTGGGGTTCGCCATGGTCAACTCCCCAGGTAATCAATCTATGTATGTCCCATCGAAACGTATCTCACTTGTTCCAGTCCTGGGCTGCAACACAATGGCCCGTAGAAAAGCAGTATAGCCAAGTGAGAAAAAGAGGAGGATAGCCTCTCTCGAGTCTCTATCTAGAAAAGTATTCGTCTAATTCTTTAGAATCTATATCTATAAAACAACTATCGCTCCCTCCCTCACCTGGAAAGAAACTCACACATCCACCAAAAACACACTATCAATACTCCCGAATCCAGCTGCTACACCTCCCTCCTCACTTTCTCTCCCCTTTGTCCTAAGCAGATACCCCGCCTGCAGGTTCTCCAGCACCTCTCCTTTATCGTCCTTCTTTCCCGGTGTTGGATGCCGCCATAGACATACACCGTAGACTCCTAGCTCTCCAATCACGCTTCCGGTTTTTATTTCTCCATTCCGAAAGATGGTATTTTTCAGCTCTGGCGGCTCGATGAGTTCCATGAGGATATAGCTTTTCCATTTTTCTTTGGGGACTTTGTGTTTGAGGAAAGGGGGGATGGCTGTGCGGTAGATGTTATGGCCGCCGCCCTCCCGCTGGGGTTTGAGGACGTACCCTTTCGCGGTCTCGGGGTCGAGTGCTAGTTTCTGCGCTTTTAAGCCGGCAGCGGAGTCGTCGAGAGGATAGATGGTTGCGAATGTGTTTAGGACACTTTGTGCGATAGCTGGGTCGGGTAGAAAGCGGGATAAGTGCGGCGAGCCCGGTGTAGCGAGGACCTGCTGGATCTTCTTTGCGCCGGCAAGTTGTGTGAGTACGGATGGGCACTTGATAGCTGCGGATTTTTCGAGGTGGAGACGCGCGAGCCAGGCGTCTGGATGCGTGTAGTCGGAGGGATCGTAGCCGGCGCGGAAATAGAGGGTTGCTATCTCGATTGTTTTAGACGGACTATGTGGAGGGTGATAGAGCAGAGCGCGAGTTTCATGATCGAGGGTGGTGTCGGTGAGTATTCTGGAGAAAGGGAGGCGGTATACTGGGACATAGTGTTTGTCTTGGAGTTCGTATTCGAGAAGGCGTTGGTCGAACACATTGTGCTCGGGATCTTGGACTATGAACAAGATAGCGAAATAAGAAGAGTCTATGGATTTCCATTCACCATATGCAGACCTAGCAGCTGCTAGTCCAGTGGCGAGTGAGGAGATGCTAGGGTTTGTGGGAAAGCAGTTTGGCGGCATTATGCCAATTGGAGTATGGTACTCGAAGTTGGAATAAAGGCGCCTGGTAGAATTAGCGAAAGCACCCTATACTTTCGAAGTTTGGCTTACTGGTGGAGCAAGGAGGCGAGAGCAGAGTGGCCACCACCGGAGGATGAAATGGTGTTGAATTCGACCTGCTTGATCTGAGGCTTTGGATTTGAGGCTGTAGGGTCGATGTGCACCATGTAGTCAGAGCGGAATAGGCCAAGTGAAAGATCCTACACACTTAGTAAGTACATCCCAATCCCGATATCAAGAAGAGCTGCGTTACTTGGACATAGCCTTCTTTCTTGACTGCAAGATGTGTATCCCATAATCTCGCAATGAAGTCATCTACTTCGACAAGACTGCACGATTAAGAGTAGAATATCAGAATTTATTTCTTAAAGCCAAGCGACTCGGGAAGTGAAGCGAACGCGAAAGACATGGTAAGAGAAAAGCAAACCAATTTTATATGCATCTCGGAGCGGAATCGGAAAGGCCTTGGAGATAGGATCATACTCTTCGACAATTTCCCGTAACCATTCCTCATCCCTCGAAATCGCTGAGTAAAGTTCATTGTAGGCTGTTTGTATCTCCATAGCTTCCTTGAAACATCGCATCGGAAATGGACTCGGAAACAATGCGATTGCAACAGATGTGGCCAGTGTACCCGTAGGATCTGCTACAAGCGCAGGCGATGGCCGCACAGTCAGACCATGTGTAATAGACCAGTCTTTGATGTATGTGATGAGGTATGCTTCTTGGTGTGAGGTCAATTGCGGTGGGTACGGAGGGTACTTGGAGGCTGTCATGGTGGGGTATGGCGGGGTTGAACAAGGACCGCTCGGAAGGGATTGAGCGAATGTATCTCGATTCTGAGCAGGTAGAATTGAAGGACAACCACTCTGTAGCTGAGAGTGAATATATGCGTCTAATCAAGACACCACATTCATTTCTCTTGTGTCTTGCAGAGGAGAACACGGAGTAGAGTAGAACGGAAAGAGCGGTGTTAGGATTGCATTCTCGCTTACATGTCCGTACAGCGCGACTTGTGCCGCGAAATGTGGGGTTGTCGTTTCGGCAAGCTTATTTTATGCGGCTCTGCTAATCGCGTCGCCCTGGCCAGTCAACCAATGCTGTCAAGCTCTCTTTCACTTTGGTCTTCACACACAACTTCCTCTCTTTCTACAACCTCCAACCTTGCACGGCGCGAAGTTGATCTTCTGTCTTCCTGCTCTCTGTCCGGCAGATTGTCAGCACTGTAAGTTCACCTGAGTGTTTACTTTCCGACCTGTTTTTGTTTCGACCGTTCTTGTCACTACTGAGAGCTACTTTCTGCTACCTCTACAACAATTCATCTTTCCTACCTACAGACTTCACCTCTCTTCAATTATTCAACCGGATATTACTAACAATTCAGTACATTCTAGATCAAACGCCAATCGACATCTGAAGCTTACCTTATCTACTTATCTGCCTCAATGTACTAGATACAGATCCACATCGCTCCCATGATGGATTTTGCTATGGAGGTGGATGATCCACTTGACTGGAGCGTCGACCAAGTCGTTTCAGCCCTATGCGATCGAGATAACCCTTGGCTTCAAGCAAACACCAACTCGGTAATTCCGGATGCGGCTGCCCTTGAAAAGGGTCTCCGAGACAACTTGATAAATGGGCTTGCACTTTTAACGGCAGTCGACGACAATGTGCTCCGTGAAGATCTTTGTCTTAAGGCTCTTGGCCATCGCGCTTTCGTATCCCGTGCTATTCGATCGCTACGAACAAGAAGTGTCAAATACCAGAACCAAGAGTCTGAGATGGCCAGACATACACCGGCGCCAATTCTCCATGGCGGCATAAGTGATGCGGCTAGATCTCCATCAAATCCGAGTTTTCCTCCGTTTGCGCCACATACTCCTTCACTATACCCACATTTCTACGAACCATACTCTCCACCCAAGCGGCTTCCCGACGGTATCGCTGGCCAAGCATCTCCACGCCAAGCGTCGATCGGTTCTGTGTACTTTGTACCAGAGCGAAAACTTCAACCCTTGGGGCAGCAGAGTTCTGAAGGAATATCTCACTTTGAGCAGCGGGATGTAGGCTTCGCTCCAGCTGAATTTGATCGGCTGAAGTTCGGTAGCGCCCGGAAGGAATATGCGACTTGCGGCCAGGAAAATACCGTAACCGCTTTCCGAAACGTATATACGCAGCCTTTAGAGAGGATACAGGGAAACTGTCAGGCTAGTTTCGCGAGTCGCAACGAAGACTCTAGCAGTGCTGATGCGGGATATAAGCAGTCTCTCGCAGGGGGGTCAAGACAAGAGGGGGCCATTGAGGATCTCAGAACCGACGAAGGAGATCAGCGGGCTTTAGAGGGTTTGGCATCTGGATCGGAACAGGCTATGATATTCACAGATGCAAATGGTCAAAAGAGGGTGGCTCCAATGCTGATCTCTGAGGATATGGCCAGGCTGGAGCACGGACCATATTTAAATCTGGCTTCCATTGCAGGGAGAGTATCCATCAATGGCAAGGAACGGAAGAGGCTTGCCCCTACTTTGGTCTTACGTCCTACCGGTTCTCACAGTGACAGAAAATCCGACTCCCTGAATCAAGTAGCCGAGTCCCATGTTATCCCCAAGGATTTTCCAATACCTTTCAGTTCACAAAAATCAGCGAGTTGGGGTTTCTCTAATGCATATATCGGTCCAGACAAAATCCCCGTGGACAATCTATTCTTCGGAAGTACCGGTATTGGACAAGAACTGCAAGACGACACTGGAGACAGCGATAATTTTGCCATCATGTCAGTGGGTCTGAAGTCAAATGGCTGTCGACTCTAT
Organism: Sabuloglossum arenarium; assembly: GCA_022345705.2. Classification (NCBI taxonomy): domain Eukaryota; kingdom Fungi; phylum Ascomycota; class Geoglossomycetes; order Geoglossales; family Geoglossaceae; genus Sabuloglossum; species Sabuloglossum arenarium. The sequence continues at coordinate 30,977 of JAJDMY020000281.1, forward strand.
GTCAACAAAATTATGAGGCATTACCTCTTTAAGCCAATCCAGATCACGTTTTCGCGGAATGGCAAGATATTTCATGCGGTGCAACCATATTCCGCGATGATATTACCAAAGCGTCTCTCGCAGTCCTTCATGCTTTTCTCGCCGTCGGGTCACCTGTATCGTGTTACGAGGGAGGACATGTCTCATTGGCCGGAAGTTTCTGCCAACGGGAGTTTCATCGAAAAGGTTTCGGCTGATTCGAGTATTGCAGCAGATAACCCTCTTGCTCTCTCCCAAGAAGATGACGAAAACCGTGAATGGGACTTCTTGTTGAAGTGGCAGCACACAGGCAGTGACATTGTTCCGGCCCAACTAGGAGAATCGGGCTCAGAGGGCGAGTATGATATAGACACCTGGAATGAGATTGAACAAGAGCATGGGCCACTTGATGAATCGCTGGGGGGGTCGGCAAGACGGACGCTTAACGGAGAGGAGGTTAACAGGGCTATCGATGATGGAATAAATGAACTTGTGGCAAAATGGAAGCTGGAGAAATTGCCTAAACGAGAGCTAAAGGCTTGGAGCGTCTGGAAAAAGTCGAGGCGTGAGGGAACCAAGCGGCTTCAGATTCGTGGGGCTCAAGATCGCATCAATCAGATCAACGAAGCGCGCTTGGGTAAGATGCGGAAGGAGATAGCTACTGAGATATGGACAAAGGCAGCTGCTGTCCGCAGACAATGCAGAATAATGGAGCAGAGCATATACGATCGAGAAGACCTTAAGTGGACGATATCGATATTGGAGAGAAAGAGGGAGCCGCAACGACCCCCACCGAGACCGAGAAACGGAAAGAGACGGAAGGTTATGAAACAGGTTTATTCCGATGAAGAGGGAGATGTGGAAATCCTTGGCAGCGGCACCGATGGCTATGAGTCCTGGGAGGATGAGGATGAACTTGGCGATTTCATCATCGATGACGGTATCAAAGATAGCGGGAATGTAGAAGATGCCGATACTGAAATGGCAGATGTTGATGATGCAGAAGTAGACAGCCCGGATGAAGAAATAGCACCAAGACAGCGTCGGAAGAGTACTCTAGGTATGGCTTTGTGTGATTTTGAGATGTTTCTTATTCTAACGCCAGCTTTCTAGGGCATTTATTCAACCATTCGATTCGTAGTATAGATCACGATGGCGACACCCCAATGAGTGACCTACCAAGGGGAAAGTTTGCATCCATTTTAACAACTGCTGCGTCGTCTCCGCTTTCGCCAGCTAGAACTCTGACTACACCAAATGCAACTGCACCAAATACGCCAATTAAAGCAGAATCGATTCGGGTGCGCACACCAAAGCCCAAGATGGTTCCTCCATCGCAACATAAACAGAGTTCGTACATCGATCTGACGCTCTCCGATCCTGTGGAGCTGAAGAATCCATTTTGGGAAGGGACAAAACCACTTAACCGTAGCCCAAAGACTTCCGAGGGTGCTTGCAAGGGCATCAAAGGCTCAGACGCGAATGAGCCTATTGAACTTGCATCCACAGACGAGGAATATGACTTAACACTTGCCATACCGGTAGATGTTTGGGAACAACGTGGTGACAAGAAGAGGTTGCTCATCCGGATTGTAAGTATGATGGAGGAGAAAAAACGGTATCTGGTGAGCCAACGAGTTGCAACTCAAAATCGACATGCGTCGCGTGCGGACGCTATTACAGGTATCAGGGCTATGGTAAAGGGTGACGGACTGCGCTTTGCCCACATGAATGAGAACAGCGAGGCCATTATGCGATACACAAAACTATTCCTTTGCTGGATTACGTGTCGACGACAGCAGCTAATGGAAGTACCTTCGCCCGAATGTTTAAAGCAAGCGGAATCAGAGAAAGAATTCTTCAAGTTCCGCAGATTTCTCCGGGAGGTCCTGCGACATTACGAACCAGAGCTGTTCAACGAAATACCTCCGAACTACGATACAGACGTGGCAAACCCAGAGAAAGACAATCCACGGTATGTATCCTGAGTCTATAACCCCACAGAACAAATGCTGACTGCCTAGTAACGTTGTCGGTGGCACGGACATATTTGGGCTGCAGGAACTCTCTTCTCACAATAAGAGAAAGAGACCTGTTTTTGAAAATATGCGCGCCAGAACCATTCGTGAATACGATCGCCAACGCCTTAAAGACCAAGAATCGCGGCGTCTTCTACTCGAAAAAAAATTGTTGAGATACGGATCCACCTCTGCCAGCGATCCTAAGCATATCATCATCAATACGGGGAAATTTGAAGACCAAAAGATCATATGCTTAAACGAGCATATTGGCAAGAGGATAAAGCCGCATCAGATAGAGGGAGTGCAATTCCTGTGGCGGGAACTTGTGATGGATGATAAGTCGCTGCAAGGGTGTCTGCTTGCACATACCATGGGCTTGGGCAAGACTATGCAGGTGTACGTATATCAAATCCACACTGTGTGTGAATCATATTATTAACTTGAACAAGCATCACTTTCTTGGTTACGGTTGCAGAGGCAGCCAAATCGGAAGATCCAAAAGTATCTAGCCAGATACCGCCAAGCCTCCAGCAATCTCGGAGCCTTGTTCTCTGTCCACCATCTCTCATTGACAATTGGTGTGATGAGATGTTGATGTGGGCGCCTCAGCCGATGCAAAATAACATTGGTCATTTAAGGAAGGTTGACAGTACTATGACAAACTTGGCTCGACGCCATGCAGAAATTCTTGCTTGGTTTGATGAAGGCGGAGTTCTCATCATGAGCTACGATATATTTCGTAATTTCGTCCTCAATAAGACCACGCGGACCGCGCCCAGTGGAGAAGATCACGAAACCGTGAGGAAGGCGTTATTAGATGGGCCTAACATCATCGTCGCTGATGAGGCGCATAGACTGAGGAATACTGCAACGGCGACAGCTGTGGCTGCTGCACAGCTCAGATCCAAGAGCCGCATAGCTCTGACGGGGTCACCTCTTGCGAATAACCTCGAAGAATACCATTCAATGATCGACTGGGTCGCCCCTGGCTACCTAGGTCCTTTAGTCGAATTCAGGGCCAAGTATGTGGAGCCCATCCAAGACGGTCTGTACTTTGATAGTTTAGAACCAGAACGAAGACGTTGTCTGAAAATGCTGCGGGTTTTGAAGCACGACCTGGACCCGAAAGTCAATCGCGCTGATATCACAGTTTTGAAAGGCAGCCTCCCGCCCAAGACTGAGTTTGTGATCAAAGTTTCCCTTACGAAAGCGCAGGATGATGCCTACAAACTCTATGTAAAGTCAATGCTGTCTGGCAGCAACGGAGAAGTGGGTAATGCATGCCTATGGGACTGGCTCGCTATCCTGTCCTTGCTTTGCAACCACCCACTTTGCTTCAAAAACAAACTTTTGGAGCGAGAACGAAAGAGTACTTCGCAGGATAACCCTACACCTGCAAGCACAGGGACTTCAGACGAAGACTTGGTTGAAGACGGACAAGGAGAGGTTGTCCCTGGAGATGCACCAGTCTCTAAGCTTGGAATGACTCCACAAATCATCAAGCAACAGATTGCGGCGTTGGACCGACTAGGGATGGGACTTGGCTCAACTGCCCACTCCCACAAGGCAAGAATCTTCGACGAAATCTTAGATGCGTCCATAAAAGCTGGGGATAAGGTATTGGTTTTTTCACACAGTATCCCAACTCTGAACTATCTAGAGAGCCTTTTTAAGAATAGCGATAGACGGTTTTCGAGGTTGGACGGCAACACAAAGATGGCAGATCGTCAGAGAGCCACAAAAGCTTTCAACGCGAACAAGGTAGATGTTTATCTAGTATCGACAAGGGCTGGAGGCTTAGGGCTCAACCTTTTTGGTGCAAATAGGGTGATCATATTTGATTTCAACTTCAATCCGACTTGGGAAGAACAAGCTGTTGGCAGAGCATACCGTATTGGCCAGAGAAAACCTGTCTATGTCTATCGGTTTATCTGCGCTGGGACCTTTGAAGAAGTCGTTCATAACAAGGCTGTCTTCAAAATGCAGCTTGCTTCTAGAGTCGTCGACAAGAGAAACCCTGCAAGATATGCAATGAGGAAAGCCCATGATTACCTATTTGAGCCTAAAGAGGTGGAACGGAAAGATATGACTGAGTTCAAAGGCAAAGATCCAAAGGTCTTAAATAAGGTTCTCGCAGCACACGAAATGTAAGTCTTTCACCAAGTTGTTTTGAGGTGTTCTGCGCTAACTGCGCCAGGGACCATTGCATAACCTCCATTGAACTCACTGAGACCTTCCAGCGGGACGATGACGACAAGCTCACAGCAGAGGAGGAGCAAGAGGCTGACCAGCTATTGAAAGATGAACAATTGAAGCGATCCAACCCAAGAGCCTATGCCAAACTGATTATTGAGCGGCAACGGGCTATCAACATGAAAGCTCAGGCCAAGAAAGCTTCAATAGAATCATATCAGCCGCCAGCACCTTTGCCAATACCGCATCTAGCGGCCTCTCTACCGGGCAAGTCGTATACTTCCGTGCAAACTACCAAATCATCCGTGCCTGTTGGAACACCGCCATCGCCTGTTGTCGAGACCAATACAATTATCGAGCAGGGAAATTTCTCCATGATTCCTTCTCCGATACCTGCGAAGTCCGATTCGGGCAGCCTCTCATCTCCTACGGATTTAGCTGAGGTTCCCCGTCTACCGATAGTAAACACCTCACCTGTGTCCCACGTACCTGCTAATCCCGGGCCACCTAGCGAGGAGCCAGCGCCTCTAGTTCATGTGAGAGGTGGATCGGGCTCAACAGCAGATAGAAGTCCAACACCTTTAAAGACAAATACTGGTACGATTTCAGATGGACCTTCTAAGTTCATCAGTGCTATTCTTGCTCTTGAGAAGGGCAGTAAAGGCAAAAACTGAACTATTCTCGACCACCATCAGCACCACCAGACGGCTTTAGACGTCATCCTGGAGATGCACTAATTTGTTTTCTTCTGACGACCCTAGGGGGACTCTTGTGACTCTGTGGAATGAAGGGTGGATATGGTATTGCTTTTTATTGTCCTGTATTAGACTTCCCTCATCTTTCTCCTAACTATTGCATTGCATAGAAATGAGCGTGAGAGATTTGCTGAAGTAAATTTCTTTTATTTTGTTCTTCACGCATGGTGATACCCTGCCGCAAAGGACAGGTCTCGACGGTTCTCCCTGTTTCCCCTTTCTGCATATCTCTAGGCTGGTGGCGCTCTGGGTGGGATTCTTCAGTCTCACTAGGCATCTTCTCTCCATCTCGCTCTCACATATCGGAAGAGATGAAGGGATAGGAAGTTTACGGGCATGGTGTTGTGATTTGTTCCTTCTGTAGCTAGCTTCATGAACCCAGAACATAAGTTTGAGGGACAGAAAACCTCGGGAGGCACTTATCGAATTTTAGACCTCGTAATTGTGATGTGAGCATCCAGTATGAACAGTGTAGAGATTTTTTTCGTGAATTGCTCATCCCGTCGGCTTCAATAGCTAATTATCATTCTTTCCCTTCGGCATGTATCTGGGTTGTCGAAAATGAGATTGGAGCGTGGGCAGACGAGGTCGACTGCCGTAGGATAGGTCTCTCATCTAAACGAAGAACTTCCCTTGGTTATAATGCCAATGATGAGAAAAGGACACACCATCGCTAACTTCTTGAATAGGGGCTTAGGAAATGATCCGGCGAGTTGGAAAAAAGCAAGTCAGGGTTGGTTCAATAGGCTTTGTGTCAATAGGACTTCCCGTTGTTGCACTCAATATATTGGATGGATTTCGGGAATCTCATCGCACTAAGATGATGCGCGATGAGTAAGACCAGCCAATCAGCGTTGCGACGATTCTGCTTTCCCGATTGGCCCCTGAGGCGGATCCAAATATATTTGGCTTCGTTCAGCTTCATCTTCATCGTACATTGAGTCCCTGGAAGAACCACAAAACAACACAATCAGACAAATACAAGCAACTATGGATACACTCCTTCGACAGTCTGGCAACCTCTGCCCGTTCCTGAAAAAAGCCTCACCGGCCACCTTGCGTGCGTTATCGACCTCAACTTCTCGCAGCGGCGGCGGCAGCGCTATGTCCAATCTCCAGATCGTGGCGAGGAGATGCCCAGTCATGGGCAAGGCGCTTGCCGTGCAGAGCGCGAAGTATGGAATCGGTGCGAGAGAGATGAGGGCGTATGGGATTAATAAGGCGAAATTGCATACCAGTATGGTTAAGGAGGCTAGGGCTGTTGATGCTGCTGTGGATACTTTGTTCGGTGCGGAGAAAAAGGGTAGGTTTTCTTCATGTCATTGTTTTAGGTATCATGATAGAAGATGTCATGATTTCCACTCAGCAGATCAGAGCAATGGAACGCAACAGTATCCTGAATTGACCAATTGAACTGACTTAAGTCTATTCTACCAGCTACCTGTCCCCACGCCGCCAAAGCCGCCGCTACTGCCACTCCTGCGGCTACTCACAACCCGACCCACTTCGACTATGAAGGATTCTATGCCGCCGAACTCGGCAAGAAGCACAAGGACAAATCCTACCGCTACTTCAATAATATTAACCGTCTCGCCAAAGAGTTTCCCCGTGCTCATATGTCCGCCAAAGATGAAAAGGTTACTGTCTGGTGCTCCAACGATTATCTCGGCATGGGACGAAACCCACACGTCCTCAAGACAATGCACGAGACGCTCGACATGTACGGCGCCGGCGCTGGGGGAACGAGGAATATTTCGGGCCACAATCAGCACGCCGTAGTCCTGGAAGCAACCGTCGCAAAGCTCCACGCAAAAGAAGCAGCACTCGTATTCTCCAGCTGCTACGTCGCGAACGACGCAACGCTCGCAACCTTGGGTAGCAAAATGCCCAACTGCGTCTTCCTGAGCGATTCCTCAAACCACGCGAGCATGATCCAAGGAATCCGGCACTCAGGCGCCAAAAAGCTCGTCTTCAAACACAACGACGTCGCAGATCTCGAAGCTAAACTCGCCAGCCTCCCTCCAGATGTCCCGAAGATCATTGCTTTTGAGAGCGTGTATTCCATGTGTGGCTCCATCGGCCCTATCGCCGAGATCTGCGATCTAGCTGATAAATACGGCGCTCTTACCTTTCTTGACGAAGTCCATGCGGTTGGCATGTATGGTCCCCACGGTGCTGGTGTAGCTGAGCACTTAGACTTCGATGCACACCAAGCCGGCCGTCCCAGGGGCACAATCATGGACCGCGTAGACATCATCACCGGCACGCTCGGGAAAGCCTACGGCTGCGTAGGTGGCTACATCGCCGGTTCTGCCCGCATGGTCGACACGGTCCGCTCCCTCGCCCCTGGCTTCATCTTCACGACCTCTCTCCCCCCCGCCACAATGGCAGGCGCCAAAACAGCAATCGACTACCAAATGTCCTACCCCCACGACCGGCGCCTCCAACAACTCCACACCCGGGCTGTCAAAACCGCGCTCTGCGCTCGCGATATCCCGGTCATACCGAACCCCTCGCATATCATCCCTATCCTGGTCGGTAACGCGGAAGTTGCGAAACAAGCTTCTGACCTCCTACTCTCGGACCATCGGATCTACGTCCAAGCTATCAATTACCCCACTGTCCCTGTGGGCCAGGAGCGCCTTCGCGTCACGCCGACTCCGGGCCATACGGCTGCGTATCGCGAGCAGCTCGTCCAGGCCTTGGAGGAGGTCTGGATGCGCTTGGGGATCAGGAGGACGAGTGAGTGGAAGGAGGAAGGGGGGTTTATTGGGGTGGGCGTTGACGGGATGGAGGATGTGGCTCCGCTTTGGACGGATGCGCAGTTGGGGTTGAAAGTAGGAGGGGTGAGAGAGATGAGGACGGGTGGGGTTTTGGGACAGGAGACGGGTTTGGATAAGGAGCATGGGAGGGCTACTGTTCGTGTTGCTGCTTGAGGTGGCATTTTGGCGGGTGGGGATTTTGTCCCTTTTATGGCATGCTCAGACCTGGATGTATGTAGACTTTAGGGATAACACATATGGTCTGTTTAGAAGGAGAAATTACTCATGTTCCGATCTGGAAAGATCCCCTTTCCTTCCTCCTTTTCTGCTTTTTTTGTTTGTGATGATCTGGTATGATATGGTCAAATTTTTTTAACCCAGAAACAAAAAAAAAGCTGGCGAGTAGTACCACCTCCGCCCAGGGAGAGAGAGAGCAAAGATTACCCGGTAACTTTAGATAATCCGGAAACGCCCCATTTGCCGTGGATAAGATGACCAGAAACCGCAGATTCGAAAAAAAGCTTCATCGATGCACCAAACTCTCCTCAAAAACACTCCCATCCTCCACCCTTCCCTCACTCCCCCTCTTCTTCCCCTTCTCCCCCTCCTCCTCCACGCCCCCACTCCCCTCCTCACTCTCCTCCCCTCCACCGCCCTTAACCCGCTTATTCAAAGCCTTCAAATCGACCTTCTCAGGATTCCTACAAAAATACACTTTCCGATCTACACGAATCGCTTCATCGATATCGTAGATAGGCGGGGAGAGAAGGAGCTGAGAGATGTGGTGGAGATGTGGGAGGAGTCTTTGAGAAGACAGGGATTTTTGGGTTGGGGGGAAACGGAGGGAGATGTAGAAGTTTGCGAGGGGGGCGTCGACGGCTAGGAGGGAGGAAAGCCAGAGTTGTGATGGAGTGGTGAGGAAATATGCATCTGTGAGTTGGGCGGAGGTTTTGAGGAGGTGTTTTGCTTTTGTGTGGGCGAGACGGATGCGTTCTTTGATGTCCCCGCTCTTCTTACAAGCAGCCTTCCCGTCCCCCTCAGGGGCATCCAACGCTCTCATCCTCTCTCCTACAGCCTCACTCAACCCTCCCCCCATAACATCTCTCCCATCAGCCAGCGCTAGCAACTCCATAAACCCGCCCTCCAGACCGCGGAACGGATGGCGGACTTCGAAGGTGAAGCGGAGGCCCTGGGTGAGGAGGAATTCGGGGGCGATGATGTCGTCGGGGGTTGTGGGCTTTTTGCCGGGGATGCGCTGCGCGAAGGTGGTTAGGCGCGTATAGTGATTTTCGGTTTTTGTGGCGAGGAAGAGAGAGGTTAGCATTAGGGGCTTGGGGTGGTAGGTCATGGGGGAGTTGGAGAGGTAGAATCGTTTTAGGTATTGAACTGCTGTTGCCTGTACGCATTATATCACATCAATTCCTCTATCAGCTCATCTCATCTCATCCCAACACAACATATATCCGAGAGATCGAATGAACAAAGACAAACACACCTTCACATTCGTAGGAAACTCAAACAAATCCGCCAGCTCCATCGTCTTCCCACAATAATACCCCACCAGCTTCTCCTCCTCCTCAACTGTCAAACAATCTACTTCCTTCTCCTCGCCGACATCTACTCCGTTGCTCTTTTTCGCTTCCCGCACTCGTTGGATGGCGGAGCGGACTCGTGAGGCTGCGAGGGCGTTGGTAGAGGCGCGGAAGGAGGAGAGTTGCGAGGGCGTGAAGGACCAGAGCCTATATTGTGTGGAGGCGCGGTAGGCGGCGTCTTCGGTCATGGTTGTGAGGGGGGCTGTGGGGTTGGGGTGGAGAGATGGGTGGGTTGGATGGGTTGGAGAAGACTTGTGCTGGGATGGGTTTGCGCTGTTTGCATTTGAATAACCGACTCTAATCAGTCATCAGGGCTTCAAACAATTCCTTAGTGGACTATCGTAAACCACCAAAACCCCATGATCTTTTCTATATCTTTCAAAGCCATCGGATTCTGAAGAAAGAAAAAAAAAAACATTACTACCATCTGAGGGATTTCCCAAATTAATACGGTTCTGCGGAAGGAGGAAACGCCTCTTCATGCAAAGTGCTCCCCCAAAGCTACTCCCCAAAAGACTCACCATCGCCCAAAACGCCATAAGCCCATATGATTCGAAGCCACATCGATCGAAAAGAAGCCCCTATCCATCCCTTTGAAAAGATGCAATTGATACCAGCAGAAGCCAAAATAGGGCAAGCAATGCTTTTTTATACAGAATGATTTCCCCATCGGACTTGGCTAATGAACTTCTCGATCGCTTCCATTCCCAAATCACCGGCCTTCTTCTTCTTCAGCATCTCCCTGATCCCTCTCAGCCGTACTGCTTTTAGCCTCCTTCCGCTTGATTAAATTACTCAAGGTTGCGCTCAAGCTTCTTGCCCTGGTCTTTCCTGCAACTGCGTGCCCGGGATCTTCAGCTACCATCGAAGATGACGCTAGCGGCGAAACAGAGGCTCCTATCACCTCGCTTCCATCATCGTCTCTGTGGCCAACACTGCGAGGTGGCTTCACCTTAAGTGCTGACTGTGCGAGCCCCGAAGCTGGGTGAGACAACGGCCGTGGAATCCGCAAACTACGACTAAGTCGCCTGCGACCTTTTGACGAAACCCTCTCGACGCCTCTTCGGAGCTCATCTGCCACGACTGCAGTAAGGGACGAGAGAGGAGAGGAAAGCGGACCGGGCATCATGCTTGATAGAGAGTGTCGAGTGGAAGGCGTAACCGGCCCTTCTGCTTGGTGGGAAGCGGGGCGCAGGCGACTCGATGAACGTGCAGGAGACGCTTCCCGATGTTCTTGGTCCCCTGGAGTTCGGGGGCGTGAGAGAAATAGCGATTCAGGCGGAGTTTCAAATAACAATCGAGAACTAGAAGGAGTAGCCAGGGGATCTCTCTCGTCAGAAGCCTTCCATGGATTCTCTAGAAGAGGAGAGTCCCCTGAAGGGAGGACTGTACCTTTGGCAGCCTGGGTCGAGTCGATATTACGACCGTGAGAAGACTCCGAATGCTGTCGAGAGAACGAATGAACGGAATCCCCTCCATTGCTTGTCCAAAGAGACTCGCGTCGCGACGGCGATACCTCTTTATTCCCATACCCCTCCCCCGACACAGCGCTAGTTCGCAACAAGCCAGGTGCAGACTTCCGTCTAGCCCAGTGACCACTCTTAAATGAAACGTGAATATCGCCAGGGTATCGCTCCTCTTCTCCAACAATCCTAAACGCACCTTCTTCGTCCGGTTCGATCTCTTCATCACAGTCTTCTCTACTTGGCCTATTACTTGTGATAAGGTATACGCCAGTGAATGTCAACATGCAACCTGCAACAAACTTGACTACCCGATCCAGTGTTGCACTTTCGAAGTCCCGATACAAAACCGTGCTTCCAATAATGACTGAAAGGGTGAATAGAACAAATTGCGTTGGAATGACCTGAGTGGAGTCGAATCTCTGGAGTGCACGATTGAGGTATTTGACCTGTAGTAAGGCAGTAGATATGAGGACTGCGATGAGAAGGTATGTGACGGGGAAGGTGAGCATGTGGTAAAACTTATATGAGAGAAGGGAGGAGACTCCTTTTGTCGAGAGAGCGGTATAGCCTCCTGCAATCGAAATATTAGTAAGTCTCCAACGATAGGCTCAAAGTAGTTCCCTTTAACCCACCAAAGAGGGCCACGAGCCCCAGATCGATTAGGATAGTGCGCTCCCCGTACTTCTTACTACACCACATTCCCAACAAGATCAACCCAATGGTGATCCCTAAGTAGGTCTCAAACTCCCACCTCGCAATAGCACCCCATATCTGATGTGGCCCGAGTTTCGACTCTTGCTGCTTTGCACTAAATACCACCGTAACCGCCCCAGTGATCGCAACCACCACCCCCCAGAAATCTCGTATACGGAACGGCTCTTTGAGCATCAGTGGTGCGATGACACAATTCGAAATCAAAGCAACCACACCGAGCGGTGAGACGATGGAGGCGGGAGCGAAGCCATATGCAAGGAAGTTTCCGGCTTCTCCGATGGTCATCAGGATGATGCCAGCCCACCAGTAAGGAGACCTTAGGTAGCTGTCAGATAGACCTAAGGAGGATTTCTCTGTATGGTGATTGAGTTCTTGGAGAGTGGAACTTGAGTCGTGAGTGCCTGCGGAAACGAATGACTTAGTGAGAGGGTCTGTCTCGTTTTCGCCTTCATCAGAGGCCTCATCCATGTGGTGCGCATCGCCATCTGTTGCGATCCATGAAGGCCTCTGTATATGCTTCCCAGTATCTCTTTTCGATGATTCATTAACGCCAGCTCCGTTCGTCGTTGTTCCAGTCTCATCTGTAGCACCATAAACTGTGCCCCCACTAACCGACCTCTTTCTGATATGGTCTCTCTTCGCTTTCCTTATGCTCTCCCTTCGTAGTCTGATATGTGCATATCGTTGTATATTGAGTGCGAAAGAGATCAGAATATTGCCGCAGATAGCCGTTATGATGCCAATCAGCGAAGACCATCTCTGTAATGTTGATCCACTACCATTGCCATCGTGAGGTCTATCGAGGACAGTGAATATTAAGTCAGAGATCACAGCAGACGACGCTGATGCCGGTGCCTGAAGCGGTTCTGTTGCCTTCATGCTTCACTTCGATGATAAGTTGCAGTGCGACGAAGTAACGTCAGCTTGTAGTTCGCAAACTATCGGCAAGTCCCAAACAGCTTCAAATTCAGGTTACCAAAGTCGAATCAATCAAGATATTGGGAATAGCGGTAAAAGCTTCCAAGTTATAATCGTATTCTCTTCATCGTCGTTTATAGTGGACGGTCGCACTTGTCTACAGAGCACAAGAGACTTGGTTGAAAAATGTTGGTTACATCGCATGGGTTTTGCTTTTTCTGGAAAAATGGAGATACGTAATAACAGAAAACTCGATCATCCTTAAACGCCTTCCTAACAATACAGTCTTGTTCAATAAATAAATAGTAATCATCGTTTCTTTTTCTTCTTTTCAGGGCCTTCATCTTCCTCCTCACTAAGATCGGCATAAATGCTATCCAACATATCAGTATATAGTATTCAGAAATAACCCAGAAACGGGGTTCCAAGATAACTCACGTCTTTGGCTGCGTCAATTTCCATGCATTCGTGAACATTGGATCTTTTTCTGCAACCTCAGCATACTTCAATAATGCTTCTCTTGGATCCTCGTCCCGCATCGAGCTGAGCGGGATATTCTGCTTGATATGCCTCTCATCAGGCTGGCTCTTAGCAAATGGTGTGACAACCGGTCGCTCTGGCCGTCTCGGATCCCGAGACTTCCCTGACGCTGTAAGCCCTACAGTTGGGTGACGTGCAGCATAACTTATTGAAGCTTGGTTAGCCGCCGTTAGGAGACCGTTAGGATTCACGATACCGTCACCAGAAAGCCCATGAGAGAGATCAGTGGTGAGATTTGGATCGTCATCAATGTGTCGCCGCTTCGGCGCTTTGGACATCACATCGACGGCACCACGGAAAGAGATCGTAGGATTGTATAGGACATGGGCTTCCGAGTTGGCAGAGCCAGTAATAATCTGATTTAGCTTGCTGTGCCACAAAACAGTGATAACCGGTGACCCTGGTGTGACGGGGGTAACAAGATCGGCCTTTAGAGTGTTAGAATTTAGAATGTGGAGATAACCTGCCTCGGAGCCTGTTATGATATATGAAGAGTTCGGCGAGAAGCGAATGTTGGTCGTTGGATATTGAACCGATGTTGAAGGGTGTGGTATAGTTGTAATTGGAGTCTTGAAGTTCCGAATATCCCATACTGAAGATTTTATCAGCAATGGAAAACAATCGAATGGAAGTTTGCGCCTCCCGAATAGGATCATACATACATTTAATCAGATTATCACCCCCTCGTGTCACAACCAACCTCCCATCAGCGCTGATATCTACGCCTCCAGTCCAAGTGCCTCTAGTATGAGCATCTTTGATTTCTGCTGCCGGCCTAGTAAATGAACCATCACCACTCCACATGGCGAGTCCACCATCCATTGCCGCCGCTATCAGCACATTATTTCCCCCTTGTGTTGGATTGCCCCATACTACAGCCGTAATCCGTGACCTCCCCCCTGAGCCAGCCACTCGAGATTTGTAAACAATAACCTCTCTTTGTGACCGCTTGTTGTTGACATCCCAGATGCGGAGAGTGCTATCTGTACCAGCTGTGACGCAGATATTTCTGTCCGTCGGATTCCATGTCCCTGTAACAATCTCCGAGATATGCCCTTTAGTATTATTCATATCTCGGAGATACATATCACCTTTCACAAACTCAGTCAATACATCTCCGTCCCTGCTCAGTATCTTAGCCTGGCTGGTAGCAGGCACAACTAGTAACTGCCCTGCGGACAAGGAGTTAAACTCGACATGGTTCACCGGGTGCGTCTCCTGATTTGCTGACGCTTTGGTTGCTGTAGGGTCAATCGAGCGGAATGCACGCAAAGTTGACGGAGTCATGGACGCGAAATCATGAAATTTGAGTGTACAGTCCGTTGATCCTGTAACAAGGCGGGAGCCAGATGGATCCAAAGACATAGTCGTAATCGCACGCTCATGCGTCTTCAGCACCAGCTCATGTGATACTGGGAATTCATCTTCCTCATCGTCATCATCATCATCATCCTCCTCCTCCTCCTCCTCCTCATCATCATCATCTTTTCTATCCGAGTCGTCCAATTCGGATTTTCTCTGCTCTATCTTTGGAGCCTTCAAGTCCGTCACTGCAGCGCTAGTACGTTTCGTCCGTCTGATCTGCTCTTCGACATTTGCTGTCTTAGCCTGCTTACCAAAGGAAATTGGCAGGAAATTTCTCATTGGATCATCTTCTGCAAGCTCAGGCTCTTCGGTTGTTATATCCTCCCCATCCATACTGCCGTCGGATCTTGACATGATTGATGCCGTTGTGAGTTGTTGTATGCTCAAAGCTCCTGCATGCAATGCGGTGCAATATATTGTGGCTGAATGCCGGGTAATATAATATATAAACCTTATAAATTGAGCCTCCCCCACAATTCACCATACAGCCCACCACTCACCAGAAGACCCGATCAGTCAACCCGATCAGTCCTCAGCATGGCATCCTGCAGCAACCCTAACACACCTCGGAAAGCAAAACGCCGCGGTCGCCCGCGCAAAGCCAAAAAGAACAAAGTCGCCAAAGAGGACAGAACGAAGACACAACCGAAGAATATCCACGTTGGCGGCCCAATCTCGAGTAAGAAGGCGAAGAAGCTCGAGCAGAAGAAGCACCTTGCAAGGCAGAGAGCGATTGAGAAGGGTATGGCGGAATTAGAAGTCAATATGACAGGTACGTTTTATTTAGTTATTCCTTGTTAATGCTACATTATATTCATCACTGTGGTTCTGTGCATACAGTCGTTCGATTCGAAAACTAAGGGCTAATGAGATCTCACAGATGCGCCAGAAAAAGCACCGAACAAGAGCTTCAAATCGAACACAGCAGTCGCCGAAGAGCCGATGGAGATCGACGAAGTCTCATGAAGTTCGCAAACTTCAGGACCGAAGACGGTGGTATTACGAACGAATTGATGAGTCTGGTTAAGTGTTTCATGGGCGGGAACATAAGATTTATTTGACCATGAACTTTCAAGATATGTGCTAGCACTAGGGTAAGACCGCACCGATGTTCACAGCCTGTGTGGGAAGTCTCTAACAGCCTGCTAGGATAGAAGAATTGGCCAGGTCATTCTACAGCTTGGCTATAGTCAGTCAGCTCCGAAGAATAGACTCTCAATATTGGCAAAAATGTGTTTATCGTTTGTGAGACCTGTTCGATCTACCAATTCAGGAAATCATGTTATCCGTATGCTAGAAGTGTGACTTGAAAACAGAGCCGTTACGATAGTCCTTGTTTCCGCAGCAAGCCAAAAACGTGCGGAAAAAAAAGCCAAGAAACGCCTTATGTAAAGAAGTCTCGCACTCCCCCGAATGAGACCCACCATAACCACCAACCCCTCAATCCTTCTTATGAATCGCCTTCTCAATCTCCTTCAACAACCCCAGTAAATCCCCATCCTCCTCTACTTCCAACCCCTTCCCAACCCACTCCCTCGCCTCCTCCAACCTCCCCATCTCCACCAAACACCGTCCCTTCCTCCACCAACCCTTCGTGTTCCCCGCACGCTTCATCTCCACACTCGACTCCGCATCCAGCATCGCCTTGGGCCAATTTTGCATGGCCATATGCGCCTGCGCTCTATTCGCATACAGCGCCGACACCTCATCCCTCACCAAACCCGAGGGCTCCCAACCCGGCCGGTTGACGGCCATCTCGATCCCAAATGTGTACATCCGAACTGCTTCGGAGTGGTTGCCTTTGCGGAAGGTGGCGTTGCCGCTTTCGCGGAGTTTTTGGATTTGTGCGGATCGTTTGGGGTTTACGGGGAGGGGGGGGGGCGGGATGGGCGTGTCGAGGCTGAGGAGGGAGCGGTGGAGGGCGTTGAGGGCTCTGAGCTCTGCGGTGACGGGTTCGGAGTCGTAGGAGGCGGGGGTGGAGATTGCCTTGGAGGCTGGGTCGATCTGGAGAGGGAGTTGGGTGAAGGTGTCTTCCATGCTTGGTGTGTTCTGGGATTCAGATTAGCAGTTAGAAGTGAAGAACGGAAATTGCTTAGGATAGGCAATACTTTTATTTAGAGTTATTCGAAAATGTGTTACGATCAAGAGATTTAAGAAGTCGTGATTGTGGTATTCTTTTTGTTGCGAAAGAGGAGCGGAAGCTGAGAACAAATATCTCCAGAACACCTGGTGCCAGCCAAGAAAGCAGGGACAGGGATGGACCTGTATCTACGCAGCACAGCAAAATCCACTAGCACGGCAAGCGGCGCCTTAAGAAAACAAGTCAGAATAAGAAGATAAAATGCTCGGATTTCCTACATATCTGCTTTCTCAGGCGAAATTCTGGGGAGCGGTACATGAGCCGTTGAAGTTGTCGTGTCGCGATGTCGCGAAACGAATTGGAGTTGGGTCCGCGGGTTGGAGTTCGCGACCTGATCAACTCCAATGTTTAGCACTTGAAAGACCGAGGGTCGTGATATTCGTCTGGAATCCGAGATCAATGTAGCCATAAAATATCGTTACGGTGCTCAAATTGTCACCTTGCATGACCATCTTTAATTCAAGCTTCAAGCATATATTTAATTTCCCTGAGATGGATGGCTACCGATGCGGAGTTGTTTCTACCGCCGGGCTTTAATCTGTCTAGTCTTAGGGTACTCTAGAGGCGTCTTTAACTTCGCCAATTTATGCGATGCTGCCTCTGCCTTGGTCAATTTGCCCATCTTTTCTCTCTCCTTCTCCGTCGGAGAGGAGATTTTGCAGCCAATCTCCTGGAAGTATTGGGTGATCCTGTATAAGTGCCACCGGTCAGAAATAGTGTCCAGTACAATTCAGAGTTTTTCATAAGCACTTCGGTGGAAGGACGGGACTGTACATACTCCTTTGTTTCAAGTTTCAAATCCTCCCTCAAATCGTAAATGTCAACCTCAAAGTTGTCGACAATGAGAGCCAAGGCAGCAATATGTGTAAGTAGATTGTCTACGTGCCATTTTGTCATCGGGGCTCTATATCTCCCAAACGGAACATTAGTTTTATCCTCTCTTCACACACTCCAGGCTAACGATCTAACTCACCCGCCATCTGCGAACCTCTTCCGCACTCGTTCGATGAGAAAGTCCTGCACCCCAAGGGCTTTCCTCAACTCCTCTCTCTGGGGCAGCCTTCTTCCCTCCATTGATCTCTTTCCGAGAGAGAAGAAGAAGTCTAGCAGCAGCTGCATGTAACGTAGCACTTTCAGCTTCTTGACATTACCCTCCTCGCCGATTTTCTGCACCCGTTTGCACACATAGCGTGATTTTCCAGTAATTGCTTTCCTCCCAGCCACGGCGTCTTGCCACTCCTTCACTGATAGAGCTTTCATCTCTTCTTGGCCAACAATATCTTTGATAGAATAAACGTCACTTGGAATCGTAGCGTCAAGATTGGCTTTTGGCCGTGGTTTGCTGGCGTCAATGTCTTTCTGGAGCTGTTCACGCGAAACCATGGTGTTCACCGATGAAGCCATTGATTCCAGTACTGCTTCAGCCACCGAGTCCATAACTGCTGGTGAATTCGTGTCGCCAGAGGAGGTACGCGGCTTGTTAAAGCTTATCGCATTTTCTGTGACAGAAGCAATAGCTTTGCGAGATTTCTTAGTACCGAATGCAAGACCAAGTTCGTTGCGAAGATCTCGACTCTGGAGACTATGGTTAGCTTCTTACGGTTTTAGAGGTGGCTAAAGGGGAAAAGCAAACCGTCTGCTTTCCCTCCTCTCCGTCGTTCTCTATAACAGCTCCCTTCCGCGGACCCCCTCTAATAACCATCTTCCGCGCCTCCATCACCTGGAGCTCTCCAGTAGCCGGATCGTAAACTCCCACATAATTTTTCAGCAGTCTACTGTCGACAGCTTCTTCACGGCCTGTGTAATTGATCTTTGGATGTGTGAATGAATTCAGTAGAAGCTCGTATCTAGCGAGAGCAGACGACTTCCTGTGAACAGATGTAATGGTACGGGGTTGCTTGAACGGGTTAAATGAGGTTGCCTTTGGAAGAGTAAGGCCCGGCACGGAAGCTGGCCATTATCAGTAAGCCCAACGTCACTTGTCTAGAATAGAAAACTCACCAATCACTGGACACCATTCATCATCTTCTGGTATTATAGATATATGAACGTCTGGCAGAGCTTTAGGCGCACCAGCTGCAACTTTTTTACTCGGTCGTTCACGCTTCTCAGATTCTCTCTTCCTCTTTCGTTCTGCCATATTCCAGAAGAAGATATGTGTGGACTTGGCAAAGTGTCGCTGAAGTTACGGAGTACATAATAAAATTTCGGGCAGAATTTGAGCCGCAAATAGAAGTGGAGGACGGGCATTCTCTTTCCGCCTTCCGCTCCGCCGCCTTGGCGGGAGGTGAAAGGACGCTAGACGAATATAGCCTAGCCAACTTCAGCTCATCATTAACCTCAATAATAGCAGACCTCGGAAAACGATCCAGCTACAGGACATTCACCATGTCTACAATCATGCGAACGCTCAGAAATCTGTGGAGGATAGGCCCGAGGGTATGTGAATCCCAAATCATACATATCTACTCCATACGCTAACACAATTATCTTAGGAATATGGCCATCAAATGCAGGTATGTCCCCCCAGCGGTAACGAGGCCGGTCAGGTGCCTCCAGATCACTAAGTCTTTATCTCTTATATAACAGTACATAGGTACGCTTCACCTAGGAAGGGAACTGCTAAAACAGAGTGTGCTAACATTGAGTACGCAGGTGATACAAAAGCCGGAACCCTAATTGGCACAGATCGATGGGGCAACAAATACTTCGAGAACATGGCTGAAGAGCTTCCTCGTTAGTTTTCCTCAGTCGACTGAGCTGCTAGTTTAGCTCCAGGGTGCCTCCATTCTGACCTTTCGCTGCAGTACGTACTCGGTGGGTTGACTATAAGGATAAAGAGTTTGATGCATCTCATATCGAGCCCGGATGGTTCGTTTCCCAGCATACCTTATTCATTGTGGAGTATCTGTTAACGTCTTCACTTGCAGGCACGCTTGGATGTCCTATATGGTCGATGCGCCACCGAAGAATGACCCCATCTTGCAGACAGGAGTGCGGGATTGGGAGCCGAAAGAGCATAAGGCAAACCCAACATTAAGTCGTTCAGCTTACAAGCCATACTCCACGTAGGCCCCATTTCCCTTGATAGAGTTTGGGACTGAATCTGACAATCTTTGGTAACCGGCTTTAGTACAAAGCCCAAGTATACTGCCTGGGAGCCTGTGGCAACGCCTCGCGCATAAGTTCATGAGTAAGAAGGCGAGGGTCCTTCTGTATATGTGGTAAAAAGATTGAATTACTAGTTTTCTACCATGTCATACAATCGTGGTAGAATTAATGTGGGATAAGCCGCATAGTAGATGATACATTATCCCGAACGCCAGAGCAGAGAAATGCAAAAGCCTTCCAAATCATTATCATAGAGCCCATTCGTTTGTATTTTCTGTGGGTAGGACAAATGGGTCATCGATCTGCCTGACCGCAAACTCGCTGCAGAGAATACTACCAAGAAAGATCAGTATTAATTGGTTATACCTAGTAATCCAGTCAAACTCACCAAGATGAAGCAATCAATGAATCCAATTCCGCAATCGCCTTCTCCCTTGACTTCCCAATCGTCACGCCCCTGCTAACCTCCGTTTGCAACTCTTTGATCATCCTGCTTTTGGCCACACCAGCCTGAGCTAGGACCTTGCCGCTCAAACAATCACTATGAAACGCATGCTGGCAAGGGAAAACAAAGAATTGCCTTGACAGCAGCGGATACAGGCAGACGTAGCAGCGCTCCCCCGGCTCAACGATGGCATAGCGTCGATCGAGTGCGGCGATATCAGCGCGAATATTGGAAGCTGTGGTGGCGGACTCGTCCATTTCCTTTTTTAGAGTGTCGATGTGATGTGAGTAGTCCTCAAGGGCGGTGCAGATCTCTTCCTTGAAGTCATCGATGATGACAAAGTCGGGGAAGAACGGAATTAGATCTTCAATCTTTAGAAGTTCGCAGCGTTTGAGGAATTCGATTGCCCTGCGAAATTCCAAGTTAGCGGGCTTTAATGCCTAGGTGTGTGATCGATACCGCATACGTTTTAATCCCATCACTTTGCGATATGACCTTCTTCGCAACGGCTAACCATAACTTCTTCCTCAAAGCGGGATTCTCCTCTGGTCGGTCAGCTACCATGCTCGCTAGATCAATTTCGTTATGCTTTAACGCGAGCTCCACAGCCTGTAAATACTGCTCCATTGAGCTATATATGTGTACACAACTCTGTACCCGTTTATGCTGAATGCAGAGCCGAAGAGCGAAGTCAGCATCATACCGCTGTTCCTGCTGATGAGACTGAGATTCAAGGTAGGCGAGTAGTGCAGACTCATCCTTCGATGGATGCGAGGCATATATAGATATCAAGGTGTTGTGGACAGCCGCATCTAAGGAATGAAGTTGATTGATGGCAAAAAGGAGGTATCGGACGGCTTGATTCTGCAGCATTCATTCTCAGCCACCAACATTGCGATAAAGGAGTAAAAATAGAAGGGTTACCTGATTAAGAGAGACCCTAACATCTTTGTTATAATTTAGCAACGCAGGGATAAGATTTCGTGGATTTATGTTCGACTGCCTTGTCAAGATATCGACAAGCTCCATTGACACATGGCTCATGAGCACGCTGCTGTATTTGTAGAATATCTCTGGTTTTGTCTGCTTCTTGAGTACGTTTAATGTCTCTGTCCACCTTTCCCTCTGAACCCAATAGGAAAGGACATAGGTGTAGTCATTAACGCTGCTGGCGTAAAAGAGTAACTCTTCTTCCCGCCCATGGCTGCTAATGATATCATACGTAGTTTTTCGATCTAGATCAGACTTGTTTTTCATGACAAACTCCTGGAACTCAGTGCGGATTTCCGGTAGCTGATCCTTCGTCTGTTCGGGACTCGCGGTACCCGGAAGCTCAGCTTTCGTAGTAATAGTGTCGTCGAGAGAATTAAGTTTCGACATGAATATCTGAATGAGCCAGCTAGCTATCATAACCCTCTGCATGACCGATGAACGCTTTAGCGTGGAAAGTTTAGTCTGTAGGTATTTTCGAAGTGCGTCCTGTTCGCCATGGCCAATGAATATCAAGGCGACCTCCTCAAACGGTTTGCTGCTCTTCCCATAAACTCCAGCTGCCTCTAGATAATGGCCTTTCTCTATAAGATAATCACCGGAAGCTGTGGCCACAGCATCCCTCTGGGTCGGGGTCCGAGCGTATCGCAGAGCTGCGTCGAATTGCTCGTCCTTTAGCATAATCTTCCAAATATCCCTATCCTCGTCGCTAACCACGATTTCAAAAATCTCCTGAGGCGTGAAAAGCCAGTAGGTGTTTTTTTTCTGATCCACGGCTAAGCCCAAAACAGAATGACTGGGATCTACTACCTCTTGGTCATAGACAACTCTGTTGTCTAGTCTGTTCACGGCGATCACTCTGCCTCCAACTAGATGCAGGATATGCCATTGCGTCAAGGCAATAGAAACAACAGGTATTCGTTCAGGTAATGGTAGCTGTGTCCTTGCAAAAAGCTTTGCCTCCGAAAATAGAACATTTCCTAGCTCAGGTGTTGCAGGAGACGTCACCAGCTTTCCATAAAAAGCACCCTGTGGTGAAAGCCATGCAAATATGCGTTCGAAACTAAGGCTATCGAAAGAAGCGACATCTGGAGGGTCCGGCGATACCGCAAGCATTGAAGAAGAGGAAGCGGGAATCCTTGCAACATCATGAACAATCGGAGTCTCAGTCTCAAATAACTTTGTGAATATGCACCCGGCCCCCTCGTGTCGGCCTATTTTCCCAACAAAGTGCAGGAGTCTCTCTTGTGTTGCCACCAACACCCTCTTCAGCTCTGGCTTTCCAGGAATCAGGTCAACCCATAGTCCAGTAATTGGCCCGCCGGGAGCCTTGTATACAGACTTCAGATATTTTTCCTCCCGTCTATAGAACTCTGTCGAAGGCTCAATAAAAACTTCATAGATATTGCCATCTGAAGCTCCCACCAGAATCTCCCTTGTCGAAGCTGTTGGTAAAGAAGGATTCCAGGCAACAGACTCGACGATAACTCCTTTCAAGCGCGAAAGCGGTCTGGGCGTCCTTGACTGATTATGAAGGTAGTAAATCTCTCCAAGCGTGGTTGTTATGAGAAGATGTGATGAGGTAGGATCCAGAAACATACGCCGAATAATGCCAATCTCGGCGGACTTCTTTGGGAGATCAATGTCTTCATTCAAAGCAGTCAGTTGTGATTTCTCAACAAGGATCAGGTTGAGAGCCAAATAAACTGATTGAATATATTACCATCGATATCCGCAGGGTTGCCGAGATCAATCCTCAATATCCTCCCGTTTGTCAAGGCAAGTATCAAAACATTATTAGCAACCTGAGCAGCGACAAAGTCTGAGGATATAGCAAATTGAAGTTGGACGCGTTCAACATTGAATAGAGGCAACGATGCCTCACTAAGGTCTTGGAGGCTGCTCGAAGCAACAAATCCGTTTGAGGGATCAAGGGCCATCATGAGCCAGGGTCGGCATATTCTTGTTTAGTTCAAAGGTTGCACTTAGGACGGAGACGACATGAACAGTCGGTGAGGCTCTGCTACGGCGATTTATAATACCTGCGCAGCCTTTTCCACCTCGCTTCGCAACGTTCACTATCTTAATTACATTGTCGAGCTACTTACTTTGCAGCAGCAATCTCAGTTTTTAGTGAAGCATTAATTCGCCATATTTTTAACCTTTGATTCCCCCGCCTCTGCCATCTTTTTGCAGTCCAGTTGTGCAGCGAGCAGAGAATTTTTTGACTATTTCCAATAGCTTCCACGCGCTTGAGATAGCCACTTTTAACCCGGAAGAGCTGTGTTAGAGTCTCTTTTCCTCAGGCCCTAGGCTACGTGCTGACAGTGCTATAACTAAGCAACCAATGTTCGACCTCTTCGCTATGGCAATTAAAATTACACTATACATATAGCGTCAATAAGTTTCGAATCATGCTGCTTTTACACCAAAAGTGCTAGTTTCCAAGCCGTCGCAGCACCACAACTTCAGCTTTAA
>JAJDMY020000282.1:0-54407 GCA_022345705.2 Sabuloglossum arenarium
ATGATTGGATCGCTCGTTACGCGAGCTCTCCCTACTGGACTCATAAGCGAATGCAACGCTATAAGCAAACGTAACACCGCACTGCAGGCCGAAAGTCCCTCGGCCCTTGCCACTCGGGCGGAGCAGCTCCCAACCAAGCCATCCGCTGCCCTTGTAGGGCTTGTTTCGGCGCCGCGAGTTCACAGAATTCGACTTCGTGCTGGTCGCACGATCGCATGGGAGCGGGCAGGCAACCAAGAGGCAGCTCTTGGTTACAGTTGAGGCCAAGAGAGTACCTCAGCCTGCAAGTCCTGTCAAAAGTTAGCAGGGCTTTTTGTGAAGTATGTGATAGTACCTGAAATGCTCTCTGGGTCCTGTACAAACTGCCATTATGGTAGCGGGGGGTCAAGATGTTCATTTTACCCTGGTAAATCTATTTTTTAAAAAATATTTCTTCCTATATATTAATTATCCATAGGAATTACTTGTTCTGCTAGATCCTCTAGCAGTAAACCTCATCACCCTACTACTACCAATGCTCCCAATCGCGTTACGGCTCGTCGCGGAGCTGGCAACAACTCTACGGACGTCCGTCGCACTAAACGGTTCCGTAAAATCGCGAAACTACACCATGAGCTGGCTATTCTATATAGTGAGGAGGCAGATGATTGGGAGGAGGATGAGGAGGAGGTAATTGAGGTGGAGGATGACAGTAGGGAGGAAATGGATGAGTAGTAGAATTAATACGGAGGTTTACAGAAGTTAACAGAAATTTGCGAAGGTCAGTGAAAATATAATAAAGTGTAATCAATCAAATGCCTCTCTGTTCCATACATGAGAAGAGTATTACATGTCCACAGTAATTGTAAAGAAGTGTTACAGACCATAATAACTGTTTGTAAATCAATTATAATAGTAAATAGCAATATAACATGACTGTAAAATTCTGTAAGACAATGATAACCGTAAACGGTTAGCAGACACATATTTATAGCATTGAATAACTGTAAACGGTAAGCGGATATATACTTACAGCATTGAATGACTGTAAACAGTAAGTAGATACACACATACAACATCAGACAACTGTAAAGAGCAAGCAGATACACGCTTACAATGTCACGTAACCGTAAACACAGATAGAAACCCATATCACTATTGCGGCAATAATACTTCTGGATACACCATATTTTCGGTCTTTCCATCTCCATTTTCTGAAAGTAGAACACTTATCCCTTATACATTGATAACTCTTGAGAGCGCAATATAAAGTTGATCGTGTGTAAATGTGGAAGAGCGAAGGTCTATACCTACAACGTCTAGAGACTGTCCTTGCGACTTATTTACAGTCATCGCAAAAGATAAACAGACTGGAAACTGCTTCTGCGAAAGCTGAAAAGAATATTCACCATCTGTAGTTGTTAGGTTGATACATGGAAGCAGTCGTATCTCACTGTCAAAGTCTCCACCAAGGCAGCGAGCTTCAATGCACTTGATTCTGAGGAGTGTAATCACCATCCGTGTTCTATTGCAAAGTCCTTGCTTTGGATAAAGGTTGCGAAGTAAAATTATAGGGGCACCAATCTTCAGCCGCAGTGTTGCGGATGGTAATCCAGATGGATTCAGGCTGTGTAAATATTCTACAGGCAGTTCATCCTGTCCAGTATCCGCATCATTGACATCGGCTATATCGATAGAGTTATAGGTCTTGACATCGCCAGGAAGCTGATCTACAAGATAATCATTGATGCTGGTAACTATATCGTTCCGCATCGACAGTATCGCACGACTGCGAAAACATGATCTGTCTCTAACGGCCTGTAATAGAAGCGCGCAAGGGAAAACACGATTGCAGAAGGTCTCCAATGACCGAAACTGTACAATAGACGAAGGTAATGTGAGTCTTCCAGCAAGACTGGTTGAATATGGTAAGGACTTCACCCAGTCACCAAACTGCTGATTTTCCAATCCCGTACGGATCCGCATATTGATCCGTAGAACCAGTTGCTTGAGTCGCGGCCATATGAAAGACTTTTGTATGCATGCATTGACGATTGCAGCCTGATTACCTTTACGGACGACCGGTAAGATCTGCGCAAAGTTTCCACTCAGTATAACAGGTATGCCACCAAACAGATTACGGTCGTCCGAACAGATATCCGCAAGACTGCGATGAACTGCTTCAAAACAGTATTTATGTTGCATTGGCACTTCATCCCAGATTATCAGATCTGTATTTCATAGCAACTCTGCTAGCTGTGAGGTTTTACTTATGTTGCATGTTGCAGACTCATGTACCTGCAATGGAATCTTAAAACGGGAGTGTGACGTGCATCCGCCAGGAAGCAACAGAGATGCAATGCCGGAAGAAGCAACACATAAGACAATTTTTTCTTTAGAGCGAAAGTGGTGGCAAAGAGTCTTGTATAGAAAGGTTTTTCCGGTGCCTGCAGCTCTTTGTATGAAGAAATGTGCTATTTGTGGATGATCAGCAACAGCTGTAATGATCCGTTCAAAGCAAGCGGATTGGTCTGTATTGAGGTGCATCCTCTGTTCATGATACATAGTCTTCTCCTCGACCTGATCATATCGCCTTTCTGCTGCAAGTAAAGAGTTACCTTCATCTCCATCCCAATCATGTTTGCAATTGGGCAGACGGAAGTCCGCAAGCGTTTTGCTACTATCCGCAAGTGTGAGTTTGATCAGGTATAGTTCGTAATCAACATGTGGATCGAGAATAGCAACAGGGATATCAGAGTGCATTCGCAAACGATGTGGCAGGTCATCACATATGTTGTTGCGGAAACGTGTCCATAGCTGCAAGGAGTCTGTAACCTGTCCATAGAGCAATGCAGTTGTGAAAAGGGTTCGTAATGCGAACCCTAAAGAGAAAACAACAGCTTCCGTAAAGCAGTCCATCCATTCCTTATCATCCTGCAAAAGACCAAGAGCAACACATGCAGACTGGAAAGTAGGATGCTCCACGCTGTTGATGGTTCGCAGGTGTGCAAATGACTGTGGACCATGAACAACTGTCAACAACATCCGCAAGTAGAACTTCTCGCCTGCCAATGGACTGCAATAATACATGCGACTGATTGCAAGTCCTCTCTTATGTGGTTTTCATGTCCGTTCCTTTTTGTTGTACATGTAATATGCTGGAAACTCATGATAAAGGTAAATGTGACCATCAGCATGCTCTGCGTTATACTGAAAGAATGCCATCAGGGTTGAGGAAGAGGTTTCTATGCATTGACGGATGTCATCTTCCATGGCATCAGCCGCAAAAGTGACAGGCTGACATCCTGGCAGGTGTATCGCAAGGTGGGTGACTGGAGGAAACTCTTCGTGGGTTGCAAACTCAAACAGTCGCCACACAGCTTCTGTCGGTCCGATATAATGGCCTTGCAGATGTCGCGTAATCTCATCGCTATTCCCAGCGACCTGTAAGGAGGTCCTGTCGGACCCTTTGTATATGTATTTGTGTATATACTTGATGGACTGTACAGATGCGCAAACTTCGACGTTTACATGCGCCTTAAAGAGACGGGTGAGGTATGGGTTGTATGGAACAATCCAGCGGTTATCAAACGTGAATGTGTGTCCGTTACTACCTGCAAGTGGAACTGTCCATGTCCGACCATCATCCCGGCGTCTGTAGAGAGGATATCCATATTCACTCACGATGGTTACAGACTGAAACGGCTTTGGAAATTGCTTTGAGCATGTTGGCAGCAGTCCGTCAGAGTTGTAGATCATGCAAGGTGCATGCAAAGCTTGTATACCGCAAGGACTATGCGTCATGGCAGATTTAACAATA
This sequence comes from Sabuloglossum arenarium, assembly GCA_022345705.2. Classification (NCBI taxonomy): domain Eukaryota; kingdom Fungi; phylum Ascomycota; class Geoglossomycetes; order Geoglossales; family Geoglossaceae; genus Sabuloglossum; species Sabuloglossum arenarium. The sequence goes on from JAJDMY020000282.1 coordinate 3,800, forward strand.
TCCGTCAACTCTCCAGTAGTGTTCAGCTGCCGGTCAGGAAGTTCTGCACATATGATCTGATCGATACGGTCCGCATCGAGAAAGCGGTCATCTGCATGGAGAAAGAGAAGTAGGTGCATGTGTGGTAGTCCCCGTTTCTGATACTCAATGGTCCATACGTCGCCCTGAAAGCGTCTGAAGATATTTCCAGTCTTCAACTCCTTCAACAGGTGTTTAACCTTGAGGGTGAACATCCGCGCGACTATATCTGGACGGTCTGTAGCAAACTGCCCAGGCCGCAATTCACGTGTGATCTCCTTCCAGCGTGGGTTGGCGGTGAAAGTGATGAAGAGAGTAGGTTTACCGAAGTGTTTTATGATCGCTATGGAGTCCTGGAACAGTTGCTGCATGAAACGGTCACCTACTGTGTAGCTGGATGGGAGGATTGCCCAGCGGCCCAACGCTGATACATCGACATCTGCCTGCAACATCGCATCCGCAAGACCGCTGTACAGGTCTGCTCTTATGTTTGACTGATATTTGTATAGCCATTCCAACTTGTTCTGATCGCAAACAGCCCACGCATCCACGATGTACTGCTGGAACAGACGTCCACCACAGAACAGCATACCTGTTTCATTCCGCCGGACGTGCAATCGATATCTGTAAAATGCACGCTGCGTTATTCGCATGTTTGTACGGACTCTGTCGGTATCCAGCAGTTGCAGTCCTTAATGCCAACCTGGATCACCATTGGGGAACAGAAGGACATAGTGCAGAGGCATGTAAGCAGTGTGATTTGGATCGATGTGCATCATTCCTGTTCCGTTTCTGTTCGCAAGGACGATATCGTGCCTGCAAGGCTCCGCGTACTCATCCGGAATGATGATTACAACCTCGTCGCTGATGGGCAGGTTATACCTGCGCCTGTCGGCACCAACCTCCATCACCAACCTCATCTGTGGGTTCAACAGCACTCTTGCATGTCCGTCAGATTCCGTTCCTGTTTGCAGACACTCACGCGCAGTCCGGTAGATCCGAACGAATGGATTGCACGTCTGCAACATATCCGTCAACTCCTGCAGAACATTCTCATCCAGTTGCGGGTTGCGATTCCTGCGTTTTTCTGCTGCGTACGTAGGGTCGTAGAAATACAACTATGCATAAACAGGCTGTTCACCCTCAGCTGTCTCCAACAGTCCTTGCAGGTGATACAGCTCGCCATGCACCTGAAAATATCGCGGTCCGTTGTGGTTGTCTGCACGGGTATCCGGTGTGTATTTCAGTGATGTGAACATGAGTGCAGCGTTGTATTGACGGATGCGTTCATAGAAACATTTCGTGTCACGGTCTGTAGATTCCAGCAGACGCTGAAGCAGAGGTGGAGGAGGCTGCAATGTCTCCAACGCCACATCTCCCTTCTTGCAGCATGATTCCCATCTCGGGTTGGCACTGCTGCTTCCTGGTGCACGCTCGTCGATCCAATGATATGCTCCGCAAAAGTCGCAGTCCACATCCATAGGCCCCAACGTCAAGGGTTTCTATTTTCCGTATGAAGATACGAAAGCAGCAGGGTGTTCAATGGCATTTTGTCATTTACGTTTGCGTTGCGGATGTTTGTTCTCTTCTGCGTCAGGATCATCGGCGAGTGACGGATCCTGCCTCTGCACATCATTTGAGCGATCGTTTCCGGATGTTCAGATGACTGAACGTTTCCATCGATCTCTCCCAATGCAGGACGTGCTCTTCTCTCCTGAAAGGAACTGTCAGCGATGGGTTACAGATGACCATGACATTCTTGCGGATGACCTTGCAGTGCTGACACGTCCTGTAAGGAACTCCTAGACGATTGCGACTGAACTGATCCATCGACCTGTACTGTCTGCATCCAGAGCAGAACGCGGAGGATGAGGAAGGAGGCATCGCGATCGTCCTGCGGATCTTACAGATGCTTCATGCAGGATGCTGGTATCCGCGAGCTGTCCGGAGGTGGTTGGAAGGGGGTGGGAAGGTTGGTTTGATGGGGTAAGGCTTAGTCAGCCACGTGACCAGTTTTTTTTCGCTTGCGGCTTGGCACCGAGATGTAGTACTATATAGATGCCTTGAGAATTGTTTAGATGGACAGTCCTGCACTTGGCGGCTGCGTGGGGAAACGAGGCGGCGGCGCGGTTATGAGGCGATTGTGCGGCTACTACACGAGAAGGGCGCCGACGTCGCAGCGGAGGGGACGGCGCTACACTTGGCAGCCCAGAACGGGCAAGAGGCGGTGGTGCGGCTACTGGCCGAGAAGGGGACAGCACTGCACACAGCAGCCGAACAGGGGATGAAGCTGCCTCGCTGTTTTAAATCACCTCGGCAGCGACCCGCTTCGATTTGTAAATACCTCCAGGCCCCTACTTAAAACAGCGAACGGCTTTATGCTGAACTAGTTGCTGAATGATCCATCGTTCAGGAAAGTCGTTTGTTCAGCTCGTAACTCATCGCTCGAGTTTAGTCCATTGCTCTGCCGTTGTTACTCTGTCTTTGTACTGTTATCCTAGCAAGGATACACGGCGGTACTCTAGACGCTTTCGATAGGTTTACATCCCCATCATGCGGAATCATAAACATCTGGTCGAAACGATTGCTGCCAGAGTACAACACTACTTCAGACGTCGTGAACCATTCCGGATCTATCATGGTTCAACGAACAGCACGCGCCAGACAGGGTATCGGCGCGAAAACGTAGTTGATATAAGCGATCTCTCCCGGGTTCTAAAAATTGACGCCAAAGCAAGAACTGCTTTGGTTGAACCAAACGTGCCAATGGACCGTCTTGTCGAATCTACAATAAAACACGGCTTGATTCCACCAGTGGTCATGGAATTCCCCGGAATTACCGCTGGAGGTGGCTTCGCGGGAACAGGAGGCGAGAGCAGCTCATTCAAGTATGGATACTTCAATGAAACTGTCAATTCCGTCGAAATCGTGCTTGGCAACGGAGATGTTGTTACTGCTTCGGATAAAGAGAACCCGGATCTTTTCCATGGCGCCTCGGGTGCAGTAGGAAGCCTAGGAATCACAACTCTGCTTGAGCTACAGCTCATACAGGCAAAGAAATACGTCAAAGCAACATACCATCCCGTGAGATCCATCACCGAGGCCGTAGAAAAAGTTAGAGAGGAAACATTGAACCAAGAACTCGACTATGTGGACGGTATTCTCTTCTCGAAAGAACATGGCGTTGTCGTTACGGGCTGCTTGACAGACGACCTCCCTGCCACCGCTCAAGTGCAAAGGTTCAGCGATGCAAAGGATCCTTGGTATTATCTACATGTAAAGGAGAAGACTCTCCGGAGCGTTAAACCTGTTACAGAATATATCCCGTTGGCCGAGTATCTGTTCCGGTACGACCGCGGAGGTTTTTGGGTTGGAGCTTCCGCATTTGAATATTTTAGATTCCCCTTCAACGAGTTTACCCGCTGGTGGCTTGACGATCTCCTGCATACCAGGATGCTATACAAAGCTCTTCATGCTAGCAGGCAGTCTAGGAATTACATCATCCAAGACCTCGCACTTCCCTATTCCACGGTGGAAAAGTTCATCAATTATACAATCGACTCCTTTGGCATCTGGCCTCTATGGCTATGTCCGTTACGCCAAACTCGCAAACCAACACTGCATCCTCACTTCCCCGAGACAGAAGCGGACGGCAAAACACTAAAGCCAATGCTCAACGTTGGCCTATGGGGGTTCGGTCCTGACCAGCACGACAGCTTTGTCGTCAAGAATCGCGAGCTGGAATGCAAGATCCGTGAACTTGGGGGCATGAAGTGGCTCTACGCTCATACATACTACAAGGAAAACGAGTTCTGGGAGATGTTTGATCGGCAGTGGTATGACGGCCTGCGGAGGAAATACAATGCCGAATCGTTGCCCAGCGTCTGGCATAAAGTCAATTTGAATCCGGACGCGCAAAGACAGGCAGTAGATAGCTCATTGTTCACACAGGCCCTTCGGTTCTGGCCCCTGGGTGGAATTTGGGGGATCTGGAAAGCCATTGAAAGTCGCGAATATGTCACAGCAAGGAACTCGACCTGGAAAGCAAGGGACGGCTCAGAGCAAGGCAGATGAGCTGAGCACGTGGCGCTCTTGTCCTCGCCGTGAAGTTCTTCCAGCGTTGTCTTCTGCTCGTATGCACGGGGATGATGATTCTCTTGTCATTGGAGCCATCCCAGAGCGCATCTTGCTCGCATGTATGACCAAGCAGAGCCATCAATCTCAGCAATTCTGGGCCTGCCATTGGGGTTTATTACGGGCTCCAACATGTTGTACCAAGTATATTGGTGCTGCATCCCATGTACCATTGACTCGTTTATACATTTATTTCCGTTGCTTCTACGAATAAACTCGCACGGCTTTCCCTTGAAGGGATTATCGTCCACCATGCGGCGGTGCGAGGCTGTGCCACAAGTGCCTTCGCTGGTAGTGAAACGCTTACAAAAATTCTACATTGATGCTGGCGACGGTCTAAGAAAAAGGGGGCACAAGTTCTAGTTATAGATGCGGCAAGTAGTTTGGCCAAGTAACGCTAAGTACATAGGCTTTGACCGGCAAGGCCCGAAGACTGATCAAACCCTCGAGATATATATAAGACCGTACTGACAGGTAAGCAATCAAAAGGGGTACATGGATGATGAGTTTAGCCCATCTAGGTAGCTGAGCAGTAGGCTCTAAAGGAGTATCAACTTCTTTCGCTAGCCACCTCCGAGCAAAGGGTCTTGACGATACCATACCAATTGGAATGCAAATTAGATATGTAGTCATCAGACCCAGAAGAACCAAATTTGAGGCACGCCAAAGATGAAGCTCCGCTTGCGTGGGGAAGAGCTGGTTCCAGCCGACAAAGTGGACACCAAAGTAGGCGAACTCGAACAGAATTCCGTAGATAGTTTCCCAAATGGAGATTCCTGCTGGAGGCCGGGTCCTGCTGTTCCCAAATCTCGTTATAGGACGCGGACTGGACTCATTGTCAAAATCCAGTACTACACTCATGCCGAACCAGAATGGTGCTATAATGCTTGTCCTTACAGGCGGCGACTTCAGAAAATCCAACGGCGTTCGGGAGTATGATTCGTGTGCGCAGTCTCCGGCATCGATGAGTATATCAGCAATGCGACTCTTGGTTCCAAGAATAATAGGGGTCTCAATATCAAGAGGCTTGTGATACCAGAAAAATAGGCTGTTCAGAGTAGCCAGGATGGTCGCAAAGGTGGAAATGCGAAGCGACGTGATCACTGTTTCCTTGACACCAGGACCTTGGGGGTGCCCCGGGCTGGCGCCGTCTGGGGTTATGGAATGGCTTCAGAAGGAATGGACTGGAAAAAGATCGGAACGTTGCGAAAGAATCCGAGGTGTTGGGACTATTTGTTGTGGTTGTGAGAAGAGCGCGTCAAGCCTGTCCTCGGGGAGATCGGGTGCAAATCCGCACTGTAGGCGGCGGAACTACCATGGACATGGTAGAATGGGATAGGACTGGCCTGTTCGATGCCATTCTATTAGAGCTCTTGCCCATACTAGAGACCGAATGAGGGCAACAGAAGCAGGGCCCGTGAACTCCTGATCTCCACGATGCCGACTACTCCAGGCTTGAAGAATTTACCCGGAGCGGTCGAGGAGAAAGATGAAGGCGACAAGTGCTTTTTTCGCGATGGAGATCCTTGGCCAACCGATCGAGAGCCTGAAGCGATGCAGTTTTGCGCACTTTGACTGCCATGGATACACCAACCACGTCGGCCCTTCCAAGAACGCACTGATCTTCCAAAAGCGCAAGATTCCGAGCTGCCTTTCCAAGATCTTCTCCCTGTGCGCAAAATCTCTGAGGCAAATTCCAAACAGGCACGGATCGACTTTCTGTCAGCCTGCCGGACTGCAGAGAACAAGGTAGCGCAATTGCGGGACGGAGTGATGCATGTAGCGGGCGGCTTCCAGATTGCTGGGTTCGGGCATGTCGTTGGATGCCTGTGACCTTCAGATGATACAGCATCAAAAGAGGTTGCAAAGGGCTTCTATTCAGCCCTGCCCCACCAAGGCGCTCAGCGGCGAGATATAGAGAGAGGTTGCAGGAGCCTTACGTGAGGGAATCATAGTTTATCGGGCGAGCGACCTACAGCGGCCTCTGAATTGAGCGCAGTTTGTTAACTATGGTAGTCTGAGATTGAGGACTTGTCAACACCAATAATTAATTGACGCATGGTGACTATATGCTGCCATCAGTCGAGTGAACAACAGCGGCAGCAATAATAACCTTGGAAGCGGAACTTTATTCGGATGGCGGAGAGCCAGACCCTCTCGACCATTGGACTCTGCCTAATATCTCTCGGCGGCGGTGGAGTCCGAGAGCTGTTGACGCTGTATATCTTGAAGGGCACTATGGCGCGACTGAACCACGAGCATGTCCCTTGTTGCTCGCGGATTTCATTCAATCCTCAGTGAGGCTCCTTATCGCTAGCACGAGAAGACAGAGGTTTTCGGCCCGACTGGGGAGTATACTTGTTGAACATATATGTCTGCTAGACAATATCACAAGAGCCTCATCCCCGATGATACAAAGACAAGCAGCAAGTTCCACAGCAAGTACAAAGACTCGATCGACGAGTTTGAAATCAGGAAGTTTAGAGAGTTTTCTGGCGCCGGCGATGCATCACTCAAGGATCCCGGGTTCCCGTATGGCTGTCACTCGGACGAGGAGTTGCTCGTATTTCGAAGAACAAAGGCAGTGCATCAACGCAGCCAACTTCCCCAAAAGAAATTTCGTAGGAGAAATCGCTCAAATGCCTTGGCTGATTCGAAAGCTGGATGACATGGGCCTACTATTCGAGGGGCAATTTTCTGCGGGACACGGTGGGAAGTGGCGGTGTTGGTGCAATTGCACGAGTTGGAGCATAGGGTTCGTGGAAGACGGGGTGACGCCTTTCTGCATCATGGATGAGATGTGGATCTCATTGTTGACGGACGCGCTTTTCCAGGGATGGGACTCAGAGCAACGTCAGACGGACAGCGTTGGCCATTGCTTTTAAGGTAACCCTGGGTTTACTGCCGCCTAGAGAGTCGTAGGAGAGTTATGGACTCAGCTCGTCGCCACACGATTCCACGATCGTAGGTGATGCCGAGATAAGCTAGGAGGCCAGCTGGGGCACAGAAGAGGTGCAGCGCGTTGGAGATTGATTGAGCAGCAACCGCAAATAGCTCATTGAAGCGTCGACGTTGGTGTTGAAAGAGCGATGGAAGGTTCATAAACATCGGTGGGGGGCCAGATCGGGTAGCGCTAATCTGAAAGGGGAGATTTTAGGATTACCGAGACGGGAGTTTATTATTACACGTGATATCAAACTTACCATCGATAACATTGTATCTGTATCACGAGAAGTGTTTAAAAGATAAGTAATCAAGCAAAAATACAATATCTAGGTACTGATGTTTAGGCAGTATCATAGCTACAGTTAAAGTATGTTTAACGAACACTAGGTGTGTGGTCAGCTCCTAGCAGTTTTTTTTTTGATGGCCCCAAATGGCAACCCGACACAGTGGAGGATTTGGGAACATCGGAGTCACCGGCGACGCTTCAAGTGGGTGCCGCGAATTTATTATTATATAACTATTCGTAAAAATAAAATATTTTTACGAACAATTCAATCCCTTGTCCGTTCCGTTCCAACACAAACATGAAAAGGAGATCCACCTCGAGTTCACCGGCCTACCCTTCTTCCCCCCCAAAACGGGGCTTGCTTTCTCCGTCTTCGGATTATTCCAAGCCTTTTCACTCGTTAGCTCAGCCTTCATCGGTGCGACTGAGAATGTTATCGTCCTCACCGGAAGTGATATACCAGAAAAATCTGTTGGATTGATTCATAGCGTACATGGAGAAGCAGCATGGCATATATGGAATGGAATAGACAAAACGTAAACGAGCAACGCGCAATACCTAGCGAACAGAGCGCCAAATCCGGAAACAGACTATCCATCGGGAGCAAGCTTTTCGTACCCGCGGAAGCATACCCGCACCGCCATTTTCAACAATATCTCTAGCATTCTTTGACAGTTGGCGTCGATGTTTCGTGAGTATCGCCCTTTTGCATGGGAGCACGAAGTAAAATCCCAAGAAGCGGCGTGTTAGAAATTTCGAATTGGGTTTCTGAATGGCGTTCTTTCGGAGGTCAGTATTTCGAAGGGATAGTAGTTGTTTTCGATAAGTTGCTGGAGTGGAGGTGGTGCCCGCTAAAGCCGAGACATCGCTTGTCTTTTCCCTTTGCGGTTGCTCGATGGAAGGTGGCATAGTCCGAGATATATATGTCGATGAGGTTTTCCTGGCCGTATTTCGGTAGTATGGTTATGGGGTCGGCCGTTACATTAGTACCGCGCCCACCTCTTCCAGATTCCTAGACAAAGTCGACCAGTATATACAGCTCTCGTTAGGAGTAAATAAGAACAAAGGTTTCATAATATATAGCTTGGGATGTGAACGGGAGAGCCCAGCCATCAAGTGAAGGATTTGGTGTGCTGGCAGAATAGGATTAAACAGAGAGCCGAAAATTGTAGGTCCGAATTCTTATTCGCTTGAGCATATATCGCCAAAATCAAGCTGTGAGAATCGAGCAACTGCTGCAGAACCTGACCGGAAGTCTGCATCGAGTATTCCGTGGCTGCTAATCCTTTCTGTTCCTTCTACATTATAACAAGAAACGGATCGCTATCATCGGCCTCGGTAAACTCGTCCTTCTCCGCCATTTATGGTGGTACTCAACCTTATCGACGTTCAACCTTAGGTTAGGAAAATTATCGACTCGGATTTGGATTTTGTTTAGTCGGCTGATAAGTTGAAAGATATCCCAAATACCTTGGCAACCCCTTGGGGGTTGCCTCCATGGTCCTACCGGCTCTCTATAAAGGAGGCCAGCGAGATCCATCCCAACACACCTGTATGTCTGACGGTGGAGAATCTATGAGATTCTCTTCAATCCCCCAGAGCATACCCGCGTCTCTGGGAACTGAAGCTCTCACGAGAGCTTCCTCCATAAAATCCCAATTAATTTCCAATTGACGGAACATTGACGAGTTAGCGGGGCAGATTCGGGAGAGGAATTCGAACCTCCCCACGCCGGAGTGGGAAATGCAGAACTTGCGACTGTTATATAAGATTGTAGCTGCGAGACACCAAGGTGCTGAATGGGAGCTTGTCCTCTGGCGGAGAGACAGTAGCTTCATTGGCAAATTCGCTGGTCGCAGAGTCATCGCATACTATAGGAGATTGCGGCAGTGCGACTGCAGATGCTGAGTGGAAGGGTCGAGTTCGATTCTCTTTGGTTCGGGGCGCCCTCATAAGTTCTTGGGTAAGGTCTCCATCGGGCTTGAAGCCATATTGTCAGCACAACACTCATGATGATCAACTGGGTAACAAACAAGGCAGTGACGAGCTGCACAACTTACATGACTACGATTCAATCGACTCTTTTGCTTTCGGGGAGACATCTTGGAGGATCAGCAGAACTTCCGACGCTCCTAGCGGTGTTAAGATCGATCTTATGCACAGGTCTGGCAAGAATTGTAGTTAGTAATGAGAAAAACCAGAAGATCGAGGGGAGATTGCTAGGAAACCGTACTGGAATCTCCACCTGTTAACCTGTTGGACATGCAGTGCATGTCACTGAACGGGTTATCAACATCCATCGGATGGCCCTCCTTCGTAACCATAAATGGTTCGCCGACTATATACTTATCATTATTGATTGCGTATTCCTGTAGTTAAATCTTTCAATTGTATATAGGACCAGCTCTGTGACTGGCAATGAATTATTATACCCGGAAAGCTTGTGTTTGCTTTCGGTCTTGTGCCACCATCGGCAGGGCCATCACACATCCCAGGGGCAATAGCGACGTTACGCGCGACGCTGTTCCCCACGAATTTCCATTGAGCCGATGCAATCCCGATCAGAACCTCATGGTCTAGGAAACTTTCCTTCTCCACCCTAGGTATATGAATCCTAGCGATGGAGTATGATAGTTGCCATGGCGATATTTGAAGGGGACGCCCGTAGAGGCGGGATCGACGGCGGAGGTGAATAGAAAAAACTGGTCGTTACTCCGTTTGGGGGTGTGGACGCTGGAGGTGCGATGGCGTGGCTGGACCCGCCCGAGAGCCGCTAAAGCGACAGACAACGCGAGAAGCGATCATGCTCGCAAGGGGAGCTATCTACCCCTTTCGCTCAATGGCAATCGGCTCCCTATAGCATAAGGAAAGAAGGTTATTTCAAGTTGTCTGTATCTGGAGTCGGGTCCACAGAGCTTTGCTTTGTGGTTTTCCTACGCGGAAACCGGGTAAGGAACCGCTTAGGAAAATAAGTTGCACGTTGGCGTTTCGCTTGAAGAGTAGAAAGTGGAATCGAAGTAGTGAACCGAAGTGAACGAGGGCGAACTGAGTTAAGATTGGTGAAATCAGTTGGAATTCGTGAATATTCGGCGGATGGGATATTCCAAGACTCGATAAGAATTGTTCTCTTGTTTTCTCTATGTTGAGGCCTTCTGATCTTGAGTGGAACTCGAGCGGTATGATGAGCTAGTCCCGCGTGTACCAAGCCCACTAAAACAAACTCCATGGGAGCGCTTAAATTCAGTTAAACCTGAACTCTTAACGGCTTTTGGTAAGCCGTCCCGCTTGGGATCGACCTTTAGTGCATGCGGAGGCATCTTGATTGTCCTTTGGTGCATGCAAAGGCATTTTTCTGTCTTGAAGGGGTATCGCTGGTACAAGGCCATTCTTATTATTCTTTGGCCTCTTGTGAGCTTTCCGAAGCTCTCCGAAAGCTCGACCCGATGGTTCTTCCAGCGTAAAGAAGCTGGTAACAGACGACAAGTAGTCCTCTTCAGGTTTAAACGGCTATAAGGTTGATGTTAGAGATAGTTCTGATCAGTGGAAAGAAATAATTACATGTTAATTTGGTGTTGTTAAAGCTGATGCCGGAAAGCCAGGCGAAAAGGGAGCTTGTGCATTACACGGCACGTCTTTTTAGAACACCTCAGCAGCCCCTTTAGAAGCGATTGGTGCGCCAGCAATGATCGAGGCCAATTCGTGCTAGCCCTGAGGGGATCAAGGGACTAAAGTTCAGCCGTAGCTAGTAGACGAGAATATTGGGAGACAGTGACCATATGGCCCGAGAGCTGTTATTCCCCAGAGGCTGTCGGCTCCATCACGAAGTCAAACTGTGTATCAGTTATATAACTCCTCCAGAAACCCTACCGCTCTCCCATCTCCCAGTCCCATCCTTCTAGGCCCGGAGCAGCACCAGCCGCACTAACTTCTGGGAGGGAGTTTTTCCGGTTATCGCGAATTCTGGACTGGATTCGGGATTCCGAAATGGCGATACTTGCTTCGGCTTCTGCACCTCAAAACGCCGCTTCTTGGGATATTGCTTCGCGACACCCTGCGAAAGGTTGAAAACCCAACTGATGAAGGAGTGAGAAAAGAGTGAGAACTTGATTATAAGAAGAGTGAGAATGGAGTGAGAGCATGGTCATAAGAGGGAGTGAGAATAAAGTGAGAATGGAGTGAGGACATAATCATAAGGGGTGAGAACAGGGTGAGAATATAGTCAAGAAAAGGAGGAAAGAGCAGTCAGCTTCGACTGCTTAAGTCCGACTTGAGATTCAAGCTCTGGATACGTGGCAGACTGTGCCCACCAGAACCCAGGACCCAACCATGATCGGCTTGATTCTAGGTCCCTTTAAGTTCTCATTGGTATGTATATATTTCCAGCTCCTGGATTTGCTGGTTAAAGCTAACCACCGGAGTCTCAGTCAGAGATTTTCTTGTGGCTTCGAGAGCCTAATGGTGTGTCTCTCTTGGATCCTAGGGATTGCCTCCACGGATCTCGGAACCGGAGATGGCACCATCATAGTCTTCTCCGTTATCAGCGCCATTGGCGCTCCTGGCCTTCAGTCATCCTCCATCTCCTCGTCGAAGATTTCGAAAGACTTATATAACGCCTTCGCAATCTGTCAAAACCCATAGTCAGCAAATCAGATACCTGTAGGTATAGAAGAGAGACTAGGGGTGACTTACTTGCTTTCGAGAGGCTTCAATTTTCACTTCCTCTCCTCAATAACAGATTCTGAAGAATCAATCTCCATCTCCTCTTCCTCAACTTTCCAGAGTGCCCTATAAATCTTATGTTGCTGCCTCCTGGGGAGGCCAGCAAAGTCGCCTGCATGTGGGCGATACTTTCGTTAGACTCTTCTGGTACCTATATATAATATTAGCTAGTCCGCCAAAAATGCGTGCAGAAGCAAAGAAACGAAGAAAAAGAGACAACCTACAGGTGTGCCAGCACGTCGGAGCATGCGGCATCGCGAACGAGGATGCCTTTTATTGGCCCTAAAGTACCCAAGAGCTAGTTGCTTGGCTTAGTCCCTTATGCAAGGGACACAGCACATCCTGAATTTTGGCCTGCGTTAGGCCGATGTGAGCTTGATTGCCGGCTTGTTAGGAAGCCGGATGAAAGCCATGCAGTGATAATAATATATAGGAAATTCGAACGAATGTCAGAGCCGCGTTGGAGAAGAGGACAACCTGTATGCGGATTCGAGTCGCGTGCCGAATGCGAACCAAAATGCGTCCGACAGAGAGAAGGATGACTATAGCTGATATTTATAGCACTCCGTAGCCAGCTGTATCGAGATGGCTGAAGTTGTGTGAAGAGTCTTAACCGCGCAGTGAATGTGAATGTAAACGGTCGGCCTGTATTCACGAAAATCAAGGATCCAGATCACATTCCTTGGATAACCCAGATGATATCGGAGAGTGAGAGCCTCTCTCACGACTTTGAGGGTTGTTCATTGGGATAGCTGTTAGAATTGGTGTGATTAGCTAGAATTCTCCAGAGAGAACAAGACAGAGATACTCACAAATCGAAGATATCTCCTTCAACACCACATCTTCTTCAAATCCGAGCCATGTTGGTCGAAGCCCGACTCGGAGTTGTAATGTGTAGAAAGAATAGAGGAAAGGATTGAAAGATGGAGGGCAAAAGGTGTTATATACTTGGTCTGTACTGCACAGTGAATGTGAATGTGAACGGTCGGCCTGTATTCACTAAGGTCGAGAATCTAGCTCGCATTCATCGCTTAAGATGACCTCGGAGAGAGAGAGGCCCTCCCATGGCTTCGGAGGGTTCACTGGGAGAGCTGTTATAAGTGTAATTAGCTTGTATTCTCCAATAAAAACAGAACGGAAATACCCACAAGTCGAAGATGTCTTCCGATCCCTCCATCCTCATCCAGCTCAGGCCATGTTAGCCCAAACCCGACCCGGAGTTGTGATGTGTAGGAAGGATGGAGGAAAGAATCAAAAGATGGAGGGTGGAGGGTCTTATATACCAAGGTTTGGACCATCAGTGAATGTAAAAAGTTGGCCAGCCAGTGAATGAGTGGGTTTTAGCCGAGCTGACATGTGAATGACGTCCTCAAGCTCTCGCGAGTTCTACGCATATTCGTTCCCCCGGTTTCTTTGGAGATAAACTGCTGGAGAATAGACTATTTGGCCCCCATCCCCAATCTTCCTCGGGAGTGTCGAGGGGCAGTATCTCATCTTCCGGTCGCCCAGAATCAAGGATTGCAGAATCGTAGGATGTTGTAGGAAGGATGGAGGAAAAGACCGAAAGATGGAGGGAAGAGGGTGATAAATACCTGTGTCTGGACCGTCAGTGAATGCACAATCGCTCGGCGGTTCGAGGCGGCGACCCACACAATTCCTGCTCATCTCCCCGCAGTCTCTATGTAGATAGCCAGGTAGAGCTCAGCCTATTGCCTCCTCCGTCCCCAACTGGATTCAAAGGAAAGAAAAGGCACGATCTAGTCCCCCAGTCGCGCAGAACCAGAATTGTAGGATTGCAGGATGTTGTGGGAAGTATGGAGGAAAAAGTCGAAAGATAGAAGGCTGGGGGTCTTAGAAATCTGGGTCTGGACCAGTGAATGTGTGCGGCTTCGGCCAGGCGGATTGGCGAATGACGCCCTCGGTCCCGGCGGATTCATCGCATCTTCCCACAGTTGCCTTGGGGATAAATGAGCAGGGAGAAGCCTGTTGGGCTTCCGTTCCGCGTGGAACCAGAAGTGCAGGATTACAGGATGCCGTAGGAAGAGTGGAGGAAGAGATCGAAAGATGGGAGTGGAGGGTATTAAATGCCTACGTCTAGACTGTCAGTGACAATGGTTCAGTAGCGCGAAACGGTCGCAAACCTCATAGGTCCTGCTCGTGTTCCCATATTATAGAGCATTATAGGAAAGGTGAAGGAGATGGTCCAAAGATAGAGGGTAGAGGGTACTAAATACCTGAGTCTGGACTGCTGCTAGCGAATTCGGATTAGTTCAGTAGTGAAAGGCGCCCCCAGAGCTTCTACGGAGATGGGTAGGCAGAGAACAGCCTATTGACCTATCCCTCGCAAGGAGTGCTCGGCGTTGCGAAAGGACTCGCGACCGGCAGTGTCATCTTCCTCACCCCCACGGTCGATAGTGTGGTCCTGGCCCTCGTGGTGGTTGCGGTCAGCAGCTCTCTCCTCCTCATGGCCTGAAGTTTTGCCATCGCCCTCGCCCTCGCAGTTGGCAGTGTGGTCCTCGCTCTCGTGGTGGTCGCGATCAGCAGCGATCTCCTTCTCAAGGGCAGTAGTGTTGTCCCTCTCCACCGTCCACTCCCGCTCTCTCTCCACCATCTTCTCCTGCTCCATTCTACCGTCTTCACCTTCTCTAGGTATAATGTCGGCATTCTATGCTGGTGCAGCACAGGGTCTCAGCGGTGAGCAGGATTTTACTACATAAATGACGAGCAAGAGAGATTGCAGAGAAGACAAGACGGCGCCTTGAGAGAACAACAAACCTCTCAGGAAAACAGAACGACATGATCTGGTTTTCCGGTCGGTCGCCCAGATCTAGGATTCTAGGGCGTTGCAGGAAGGATGGTGGAAAAGATTGAAGGATTGAGGGTGGAGGGTATTAAATATCTGTGCCTGGGCCGTCAGTGAATGCGAAATAGCTCAACGAGTGCAAGACGGCAACGAACCTCATACACACGCTTCTCATCTTCCTCCAGTTTCTGTGGAGACAGTGGCAGAAAACAGCCCGTTACCACCTCCATCTCCAAGCCACTCAAGGGAGCCGAAGGACATGGTCCAGCTCTCTGGTTGTCCAAAGCCAGGATTGTAGGATGTTGTAGGAAGGATGGAGGAAACGACCGAAAGATGGGGGGCAGAGGGTCCTTAAATATCCGAGCATAGACCACTAGTGAAGTAAAACAATTGGCCAGTGAATGTAAGCGGTTTTGCCAGGGTGGACAAGTGAATAACGCCTTCAAATTCCGATACACAACATACACCAGTTTCTTTGGGGATAGTGAGTATGGAGCAGCCTGTTGGGCTCCCTTCCCCGATATTCCTTAGGGGAATCATTTCCTCCGGTAGCTCTGAGTCAGGATTGTAGGATGTTGCAGGAAGGAAGGGGAAAATGACTGAAAGATGGGCAGAGGGTTTTATATACCCGAGTCTGGACTTGGCCCAGTGTTCCGGTCGGTCACCCATACCCAGAACAGCTAGATTGTAGGATGTTGTAGGAAGGAAGGAGGAAAAGACCAAAAGATAGAGGACAGAGGGTCTTAAATACACGGGCCTGGACCACCAGTGAATGCAAAACAGTTGACTAGTGAATGTGAGCGAATTTTGGTTGGGCAGACAAGTGAATGACACCCTAAAATTCCGACGCACGCAAGATAAGCGAGAGGGGGGCGGGCCTGTTCGACCCCCTTCCCGGATATTCCTCAGGGGGATCCTTTTTCCTCCGGTAGCTCAGAGCCAGGGTTGTGGGATGTTGTAGGAAGGAAAGAGGAAACGACCGAGAGAAGGGAAGAGGGTCTTATATGCCCGAACCCGGACTGGACCCAGCCTTCCGGTCGGTCATCCAAACCCAGAACTGCTAGATTATAGGATACTGTAGGAAAGATAGAAAAAAAAGCCGAAAGATGGACAGAGGGTCTGAAATACCCCGGTCTAGACCACCAGCGAATATGGGCAGCCTTTGGCTGAGCGGACAAACGAATGACATCCTCAAATTCCGATGCACACATTCCCCAGGTTTCTTTGGGGATAGCGAGTAGGGAGCAGCCTGTTGCGGCCCCTTCTCCGACACTCCTTAAGGGAGGATTGTAGGATGTTGTAGGAAGGAAGGGGGAAAAAGTCGAAAGATGGGCAGAGGGTCCTAAATACCTGGGTCCGGGCTACCAGTGAATGTGAGCGATTTTTGGCCAGGTGGACAGGTGAATGGCGCCCTCAAATCCCAACGAGTTCTGCCCACATTCATTCCCCCGGTTCCTTTGAGGATAACGAGTGGGGGGAAGCTCGCTGGGTCCCCCTTCTCCGATCTTTTTTATTGGAATCGAAAGGCGGAATCTTGCGTCAAATCGGCTGGGGACCTCTTTTTGCACAGATTTAGATTCCTAGCGTAAACTTCCCGATTGTCTTTGTCTGTAGCTAGTAAGATCTCTGCGTGGTATATTTTCCAGTAGCTGATATTATTATTCGGATTAGGCGTGCTAAACTGTTCCTGAAAGGACCATTTCAAGCAGCTCTAAAATTTGCAAGAACTTGAAGATCGGAAGCACTTGTGTCTCTGTAGTAGAAAATTAGAAAGGGTAGAGAAATGGAGGAGGCGGGACTGGAAATGGGGATGACATTGAGGTGGGAAGGCTAGACATGACACGAACCTAGTGAGAAAACGAGATTGGAATATGGCGAGAAAAAAGTCTGAGGACGAGGTGGGAACATGGCGAGAAAAAAGAGCGAGAACAAGGCGAGAACTGATAAGGAAAATGATGTAATGAGAAGAGGAGCGAGAACGTGATGAGAACGTGGCGAGAAAAAGGAAGTGATAATATGGTGAGAAGAGCGAGAACACGGTGAAAAAAAGGAAGTGAGAATACGGCGAGAAGAGGAGCGAGAACATGGTGGGAGCATGATGAGAAAAAGTAAGTGAGAATATGGCTAGAAAACTGGGTGAGAGCAAGGTGAGAATACGGCGAGAATAAAGGGCAAGAACAGTTAAGAACATGTCGAAAAAAAAATGCGTGTAAGGATATGGAGAGAACAAGGAGCTAGAAGAAGTGCTTACCCGCCTATATAGCTAGTAGCTCCGTCCACAAACCACAGCCCTAATATCCTACCCCAAAGATGCGCACATCAAGACCGTCAACGAAAGACAGTCAATCCTAAACGCAAAGAGCAATATCAGAACCCCAGATTAGCCTTAGACTCTTGCCCCGTCCTGCAGATGTGAAAATAGAAAGAATGGAAGCCTGAAGCTGGTGGAAGATCTGGGGGGGTACTTGTACCCGCTGGTTGTGGCTCATTCACTGAGAATGAGGCTTTTCTCTCCTTGGTCGGGAAAATAGGAAGGATGGAGGTCCGGAGCTGGTGGGAGATTTTGAGGGAGCACTTATGCATGCCGCCATAGACCACGTTCCCCATCATCCGCTTCCTGTCCTTCCCTCTCCGCACGCCTTCCTGCAGCGTAACCGTGCGTTACAGGACCCACAACATTCCGTGCCTACACTAATACCAAGCCTTCGAGGATCAAGAATGATATTTGCAGTTAGACTTCAGTGGTTTGTTCCTAGCATAAAAGCCGAGAAAGTTATCCTCCATCTGTAGTTGATCCTCCCCAGATTCGCGGTAGGTATGGTCGGCTAATCGCGCAGCCTTCGCCGCAGATTTTTTTCTCTTCTATGGGTCGTGGAGGGGTGTGTCGACTGAAAGTGCGCCCGCATCAGTCGGTGCTGGGTTCGATCAGCGGCTGTGGGGTTCTGGTGGTTTAGAAGACATGGTGGGGATGGGATCATATCCTGGTCCAGGATATCAAGGTGGATCCTACTCGCGGCTGCGCTGGTTCTTATGGTATCGGAAGTGCGTAGTTGTGTCTGTTCTTCGCCTTCTGATCCTGAACGAGTCTTTTCGTTGGCTATAGTGTCCCATCGTCGGGCACAGCACTTTCGGAGGTGAAGTCCGAGCTCCATCCTGAAAGGTTCTCTTCCAGGGAGGAACTGGTCGCTCAGGCAACGAGGTTCTGCTAAAGATTCCGAATCCAATTCTGGGAGGTCATTCATTGGGCACTTCCTCATAGGTGTATGAGTCCCTGGCCTTGATCTCCGATTCCGAATACGCTCCCCGGCTGACAGCGCCAACTTCAAAGGCGAAATCTGAGCTCCCCCCTGGGAAATTCTCTTCCAGGACGGAGCGATAGCCGAAATTCGGGTTGGTGCCTTCGAAATACGTTTCCAAAGCTAGTTATTCAGACAACAGAGGCTCTTTTGCAGACCCCGGATTCTCGCAGAGCTCCGGCAAGGCGCGTGCACGGGCCCGCCGCCGCTTTAGACGGGGTATAAAGACCGCGCGCCTGCAACCCTAACACACACACCGGCTCCTCGCGACGCTTGGTCCCTCTTCCGGCGCGCCCATGTCGGCCCTTCTGCCTAGGTCCACTCCCCCATCCCACCAGGCTCCCCTCCACAGCTGAGAAGACTACGGCAAGGCATTCAGCAACCAGAATCCGCGCGCCTTCCCCTCCCGCCTCGGTGCTCCTGAAGTGGCTTCGACACTGATCATCTCTCTCATGCCTGACTCGCATTGGCCGAGTTATCAGCTCGGCAGAGTCCCAGCGTAACCTGCTTGTCGTCCCACCTCGACCGACCTTCCAGGGCACAGCGCTCCTGAGTCTTGAGATGCCGCGGACTTGGTTTGTACGCGTTGCAGCACACAGGCCAGTCGCAAAATTGCCTCAAGATGATGCGGGCTGGCTTCTACCTAGCAGCACCACAAGCAGATGATGTGTCCGGCAGATTCCTGGTGAGCTCCCCTTGTGCCGTAGCGCATCTCGTATGCGCCAATTGGCGTTGATCTGGGCTGATTTGAGACAGCAGGATCATGCGAAGCTCCGCCTGAGGATTCCTTGAATCTGCGGGTGATCTACTGATTGGACCGCACCCAGCTACCCGCTTGAATACTGCGGATCTCTCTGCGCGTGACGGGGAGTATTGAAGTCGAGGCGTTGTTGACGGGGGAGGGTTCCAGGCAGACAATGGCATGGCAGGAGTGTACGGCTGATCGCAGAGCGCATCTCAGCGCGCTTCGCGCGATGCGAACAATCCTAAATGAAGTCTCTGATCTCCCCATCTTCCACTTTGAAGTCGTGTTGATACTGGGAAGATTGACGACTTCACTATCAAGCGGATACAGCAACATTTGTTCTTCTTGACTGGCTTAGTCGGCATACCTCATCCCAGCCCTCGTTTAGTGGAAGGACTGTTGGGACTGTGGCGGACGTAGGCCGTATCCATAGGGATGCGAAGCGTACCCGACTCCAGCATAGCAGAGCCGTTGATGGCGGGCTATTGCATAGCGAGGTAGTGAGTCGTCGAGCAGCGATGACGACGGTGGCTTGAACGACAGCGATCCTGGTCCCAGCAGCGACAATGACGGATGTTCCAGTGAGGATGAGCAGAGGCGTCCGAGCACGAGGAAGCATAGCCAATGGTCAACACTGGACGAGCAGCGCTTGCTGGCATACAAGGAAGTGGGCAAGTCTTGGAGGTGGATCTTTCGCAAGTTCCCAGCCAGAACCCCGGCCACAGTACGCATGCGCTGGACCATGGTACGGGCCAGGGTTGAATAGGCTTCCTCCCACAGGTGGACAGGCAGCAGCTCAAGCCCTTTATGCCTACTTGTCCCTTGGCATATGCTGGGACGAACGTCTAAAAAGGACCTTATCCTTCTGTCGGCCAGTCCCAACGCGAGAGCAGGTACGGTCGAGGGAATCGGCGTTCAAAGCGGGGAGAATAGGGGATCAGATGCATGGGCGAAACACCACAAAAGAAAATGAAGGGGTTGACATTGGAAGCAGACATGAGGAGCAACGTCTTTATTGGAAAACAATTGGTGTATTAGAATATACAATGAGTGGTGTGTTCGTTGATACCATTGTATCGTCCATACATAGCAAAATATATTTAGCTACAAGATTGAAGACCTACCTGTAGCAGCAACTGTTGAAAAGACAATTCCACTGCATCTGAAGGCCGCAGCAACGCCCAGCTTGATGCGTGTCGATTCAAAGAGACGACAGAAATGCGCCCTTCCTTGATTGGATTGCTTGCAACAATGTCTACTTCGGAGAGACAGTAGCCATGTAGAAGATGATAGCCAATGCAGCCTGACAACAATCCAGGGAACGGGGAAGCTGAGGACATCTGGGCAGCCGGCATGTCAATCACGTGATGCACTGATCGTCAATGACCCTTATCCATGATCCGACTCAATCCATTATTTCAACAGGACTAATGATACCCATCCAGAATAGTCCGTGGACACTGTGGAGCTTTTCGTGGGCTTCTCGGGAGGTAGAAAAGATGATGGGTTCCGTCGCCAAGACCACGCAGAATGCAGAATGCTTCCGGGGAAGCCCCCGAACCACCAACTCCACAACACTGCAATTGCGGAATTCTTCCGCAACTCCGCTTTGCACAGGATGCTTCATTCTATGTGGTCCGTGGAGATAAGGGTAGATACTTTAACTTGTAAAGCTGGAGACTTACCGTAGGACCAGTTAAGGTAGTTGCGGTGCTAGATCGATAAAGGGTGGTGATTTGTTGTTGGAAGGTCGATGCACTCGCACACGTGGGGACTGGTTATGATATTAAATGGGGATGACGATTGCTTATGCATTGCCACCATCAGCTTTCTTGAAAGGTGGGGTGGCATAATTGATAATTGATATACTATATAAGAGCGCGTTCCCCCACCGAACTATATGAAATAGAGATTAATAAAAAAAATTTTTTTTTTTTAAATACAAAAGGGCATGATAAAGCTCGCAACGTTTTCCAGCTAGGAGACAAACTAATAAACGTATAAACGTGACCCTGCCGGAATCATGTTCCAAGACAAGGAATATTGTGGAGCAAATGCAAAGGTCATAGCTTAGCTAAATTTAAGGAAAATCAAGCGGCCTTCTTTATATATGTTGTTTCCCCCCTAACGGCAAAATCTGTAGGTTGACAGAAGTAACCGGGAAGATGGAGAATACAGCGATAATTTTGAGTTATTCGCGTTCTGCCTGCACTTAGAGAGTAGAATGAGGGTCTGCAATCCGATAGAAATGAGTGCTGTCTTTGGGATGTCAAGATCCGATCCTCCAACTCGTGCTTGCACTGTCCTCTTGTTGGATCCCATATCCTTACTGTTCTGTCATCAGACCCCGACGCCAGCAGCCCGTCTGAGGAGAAATCCACGGTCCGAATCGAATTAGTATGACCCTGCCAACGCCTTCGTTCGACGACTGCATTTGATCGCAGGGCGGAGAGCCACAGTGTTGACATTGAGCGAAAGCAGACGGAAGTGTTTTCGCGAGGGACGTCGCCCAGAGCCACCACAAGATCGATTTGGAGTTTTCGGATTCGCTGCTGATCCACTCCCCAAAGTCAACTTCGAAGCCGCCATAATATTCGAGCGGTTTGCTGGCTTGGATGAAGTTGTAATTCGGAGGCTTAGAGACAAAAAAAGATGTGTACGGAGTATTTTTCAACCTCTTTCTAAGGCTATATAGATGAAGAATCAAAGAAACTTGCTTCGTAGAGGCTGGAGAATGCTTGCCGGCTCCCCCCAATTTTCCGCCTCTTTCCGCCCGCCCCCGAATTCCCGAACCCCTGGCACCCTACAACGGACTCCATATAGCCCCAGGTAGCTCTCAAAATCTCTCTTCCGGCGTGGAGATCCTCTACAGAAGAGAGGTTAGCATTCGGGAATGCAAGTTGGGTTGCAGATTTCCGGGGCATTCGGGTTCGACGCTCCGAACACGATGTTCTCATCCGACTGCCCGGAAACAGGCCACAGGTAGCAGGTGGAGTCTCTGAATCCGGTTGCTGTTGCTGCACTCCATGATATATAAAGCCGAGAGCGTTCTTGCGTTCGCGTGTCGAAGTTTTTTTTTCCGCCCTTCGCTTCAAACGAGGCCTCGTATAGCGGCGTCGAAACAGCGAGGTACATGTATATCCGCTTTGAAGGCCGCGTTAAAGCGGCCTCTCCCGACATTCGATGAGTGCAAAGGCAGCAAGCAGAAAAGGGTCACCCGAAGCGCGTTGAGCAATTGCCTGGACTTCGGGTTTCGTCTTAGACTCTCGATAAACCGACTGCCCAGAGACAGGTCGCCCCCCTACTTCCTTCGAGAACATCCACTAACCTTACCCTGAGCTATACGATGCCAAGCAACACTTAAGTTTCACGACTGTAGGTGGAGCCCTTCCTGCTTCAAACTTGAACTCCATGCCGAATTATCATCACCACCATAGGCGCAGCTAGAGACATCCGGCTCTAGATTGAAAAGGCAGAGACGTTAGAAGAGAGCAAAGGAGTAAGCAGTTGTTAGTTTTTGGCGATACGCTCGCCTCCCTTATTTTGTACGCTCTCTATTTCCGAAAACATCCGCTGAACTTATGAATAATGTTCAAGCGCTGCTGTCAATTCGTCTGATAACAGATCACGACGGCGCTAATACCGCTGACAATCGGTTCTCCGCCTATATTCGCTGTTTATCGACCCTTGTCGAACCCCTAACCCTCATCCTCATGAGTTAGTTCATTCGCTGCGCAAGGTGTTTGAGTATCCTCGATTCGGTCAGAACACCCTCCCAAGAGACCCCGCATGCCCTGTTCCGGTACGCCCCCTTCGACCGGAACGCGATTATATCTGTAAGCGTCTCTCCAGAGTCTCTGACTGGCCAGCTGTGGAATTGCTTTGGATATTTGGAAGACTTCTCCAATTCATTAGTACCAGTTTGCTTGTCCTTAACCCCCCCTAGCTGGCAGGGGCGGTGGCGGCTGGGAGTGTCTGCTGGCTTGTGTAGGATTGGCGACAGTGCGCCGACGGTAATAGGAGAGAACAGCCGTCGAAACCCCCGACCTCATCCCCAGCATCGCCTTCCTGGCATGAGCAGGCCGCAGTTGCATCTTGTGTTTTAGGGAGTTCCCTTAACTAAGAATAGTTACACGAATGCCTAATTTCTCTTAGAATTACCACCTAAATTGGGCAAATTTGCGGGGCAGTCGAGTTCGACTCTCCGAAGACGATGTTGAAATCCGACTGCCCTGAGACAGGCCGGTATAAAGAGACCTCGCTAGCTGAGCGAAAAAACTCTTTGCTATAGGGCGGGGATTATTGCGAGAAATTGTTGTGATAATGTTGTTTCTGGAGATATAAGTCGACCGGGATGGGGTTGATAAGAATCTCCTTGTTCTGCACGAAGATCGTCACTTCCTTGAATGGATCTGTTGTTGGACTTGACTGAGGTCGGTCAGAGATGTCGGATATTAACACAGCGGTCCGGGTATCTCGCCGCAATCTGCATCGGCTACCAACTGCCGATTTCCAAATCATTGGCACCATATACTTTCGGATTGGCTTTGATCCGCTTGTCATCAAGGTGATAAGTTCGAGACTTCTTTGCGTGGATATAATGCAAAGCGTGATCCAGAGCTTCGTATATCGTATCGACCGAAAAGCGACCCGTAAGAGCCATATGCGGTTTATCCCCTATTGGCTCGACGACATCCTTCCTCTAGACGTTGTTCTTCCTCTTCCTCTTCGGGGGCTTTGACAGCATTTTTGGGTAAAGGAAGGAGTAGTAGCTGGCAGCGCATTTGTAGCAGTCCGTTTTTAGAATTTGCAGGCCTTGGTGGCAGTTGCTGGAATTTGTCTCGTCAGCTTAGATAATCGTCGCTTTATATATATGCATTATAAGGCAACCCCCTTTCTAGGCAGGTATGCAGCCCCTCTAGAGGCTGTCCTAATGACCCCAATTCGCGCTCTCTACATAGGAGGCCAGCGAGATCCACCGCGAAATGTGGCAATCCTAATAGTAGTCGTGGTCGGCTTGTGCGTGTACTGTGACATTACTCGCCGTAACTGGCCTCCTCTGTAAGCGTGAGGGAAATGTTGAGGATCGCTAAGAATGGAGGAGATGACGAGGAGGAAGGATTGCATCGGGAAATTTTGTCTTTGATGTTGGCAATATATATAAGAAGACTGTGGAGAAGGAGGAGACATGTTAGTTGTGGTGTCGCCATGCGTTACCCGTCGGAGGCTGGTTCATCGCTGGCGGCATCATTCGCTCAATGGTAATGTCTTTTGCAAGCGGCTTCAACACTCTGTATCGCGTCTTCTTCTAAGTCCGGTCTCAGCAGCCACATTACTTCGGGCATGATAGCAGAAATACGAGAAGTAGAACAGGAGACCTCGTGGGCAGAACACGGAGGAGGGACTTAGCATAAGACCCTGTCCAAGGGTCTCGATGACATTACCAAAGCCCCAGGAGCGGGGCTTTTAGTGGTCTGACGGAGGAAAAGCGAGAAATGACACAGAAGGCAGTATATATAGGACACGCCAAGGGAGGAATCCTGTCGATAACATTCCTAAGTCCCAGGAACTTGTCTCTTAGCGATCTTCCTCAGCTTCAAGCAGCAGTGTTATCGTCTTCCATTTCGTGCTGCTACCCCTCTGTCCAGTTGTGTCCGAATCTTCTCCTCTTGGGAGATCCAGCATATAATCTTGTCCGGTTGCGAGACTTCTCTTCTCTGCTGTGCAAATCTCGTTCAGGCGTTGAGCAAGGCCAGCAACATTTCTGCCTCAATGCTCCAAGACTTTCAGTACAGTTTAGCGTCCTCCAAAGTCCAAAAGATCTCCCATCCCTGTAGTAAAACGACCTCCTCCCCTCTCTCTGGAATTCTGGGGTCATCTCACGGGACCCGTAGGAAGAGTCCGCGAGAGCGGAATTACTGACTGTCAAGACAGATTGACCTAGCACCCGTAAGAAGAGGGTAGCCGAGGATGAGGGCATTGTACGTAGTTATTTTGAAATCGTTCGCCACGTAAAATGATGGGACTGCCTCCAACTTCCAATTGCACCTCCAGCTCGCGAAGGCGCCGATCATGGCGGAGTACAAAAGGCTGAGGCGGAGAAGCCCCATCAGGCACAAACGAGCTGGCCCTTTACGATAAGGGCACGGTAGGGTGACTCCGAGTCATAACTCTTGATGACAGCCTCCCATCCCACTCCCGAATAGGGTTCTCTATGTTCTATTATATAAAGGAGCCGTGATGGACGCCAAGTGCCATCCTTCGAATTGTTAACCACCTCCACCCGCATCTCCAGCTCACAACGGTGGCAAAGTAGAGAAACGGTTAGGCGGAGGAGGCTCATTGGGCACGGGCAAGGGGGCCACCGATTTCGCTCGAGTCTAAATTAGCCCTGGACCTCAGCCATACTGACATCTTGCTTGCTCCTCGAGTCTGCTCCAGTCCATTGGAGACCAAAGTCCGTTTCTTTTGGTCGTCCTTCTGAAAGATTGTGGCTCCCTTGACCTATGTGCCGTCTCCTCCCTCTCGCAGCTCGGTGATGCTGCACTTGCTGTTCCCTCCCGTCCAAGCTCCAAAAAGGAGCAAGAATGGGGCGAGAACGTTGTCATAGAGGGAGCGAGAATAGTGTGAGAACAGGGTGAAAAAAGGGAAAATAAGGTGAGAACATGGTCATAGGGCTAGCGAGAATCGGGTGAGAACACAGTCACAGAAGAAAATAGAATAGGGTGAAATCATCATCATAGAAGAACGGTCGTAGGGGAAACGAGAATAGGGTGAAAACAAGGTAATAGAAGGAATGAGAATGGTGTGAGAACATGGTGAGAAAAAGTGCGTGAGAACAGGGTGACAACATAGTAAAAACATGCGTGAGAATGGAGTGAGAACATGGCAAAAAGAGCGTGAGAACAGAGTGAGAGCATGGTGAAAAAAAAGTGGGATGAGAACATGGCGGGAAATACTTAATTTCCCTAGTAGCTCCTCCCCCTTCCCCACAATAGCACGCTACAATTACGTGCATCTCAAGGCTTCTAAACAGGGATGAGTTCGATCAAAACGAATCCCAAAGGCAGATGCTGAGCTTCATGAGATCCATTCCCAAGCAGCCTAATGCGTTCGGTACTCCGCATGATAAGACGAGATGGGGATTGTTTGTGCCTCTCTTGGCTGGTAAATGGAAATGGGCTATATCAAAAGAAATCCCGAAGGGAGAGACCGAACTTCATGAGATCTATCCCCAAGCAGGCCCAATATATTTGGCAAACCCACGCGATGAGAACAGATGGAGATCGTTTGTGTCTCGCGGCTGGTAATACAGATGGGCTAAATTAAAAGAAATCCCAAAGGCAGAGGCTTAGCTTTGCCATATCAATCCCCAAGCAGGACTAATGGGTTCGGTGCTTCCGCGAGATGAGATACGATGGGGATCGCACGGGTTTGTTACTGACGCCACCTCCGAAGCTTAGTCGCGCGGTGATCTCCAAAGACTTCCAGTAGCCTCCGAGATTTCCCCAGAATGCAACAAGACGTTGAAGCTGCACATCCCTAAGCAGGACTAATGGGTTTGGAGACGCGGTGGGAATTGCGCGAGATTGTTGTTGGCGCCATCTCCGAAGCTTAGCTGCTGATGAGATACGACAGTGATTGTATCGGATTGTTGTTAGCGCCATCTCCAAAGATTTATCGCCACGATCATCCGAAAAGACTTCCAATAATCCCCGAGGCTTCCCCAGACCGGAATCAAGGTGTTGGAGCTGCCGGCAAACAGCCCAGTCCCGAATGAACCACACCATTGGACTCCGTCTCCCTATCCCTAGACGCAAAGGAACAAACTCCTAGTCTCCAAGCGCAAGAGATTTTCTTAAAGGAGGTGCCATTATTGTTCCTCCTCCCAACCCTGCGTGACATCAGGTGCTAACGGAAGCAGATGATTCCATGTTACAATCCTATGGTCCGTGACTGCGAAAAGAAAGTCAGAACCGGAGACATGAAGCCCTTATGGATGAGGGCTCCTGCTGCTGGGAGCCTGAGAGGCTCAATAGAGCCGATACTGGATGATTCCCCGATGTTGGAAGAGGATTAGCGTGCCGGTTGTGATAGAGGCCATCTCGCACTGGTCTAGCAGGATTAAGAAGCCAGGTTCATATAGTTTTGCTGTCGACTTTGGAGAAAGTACATGTAATCGTTCGCTTTAACACCAGGGCGCCGATCTTCAAGATCGACTGTCTCGCTCCCATCAGTGGCAGGCATCTGTCTCGTCTCCCCCGGTTGCTGCTCAATATAGAAACCCAGAGGGAAGGTCCTCTTTGGATTTCCATCTTCGAATTCCCCTAACGCGCTCTCTCTTGATGGCATTAGGAATGTTGCCGGATAACTCGAAGAGGAACTTGGTCCCCTGATGACGTTAATTGAAGGCGTTGGAAACTCGTCTTAAAAGTTCGCTGTTGCTAGCAGTGCTGCTAGCAGATATTTGATGTTCGAGGACATGCCTCCGAAGAAGTAAGAGTGATCGTATATAGGCACCAGAGGCGGAGATCCTCAATCTGGAGCTTTGGATTACACGGGACGGCACGCCCCGGATGAGTTTCAATGGTTTTAAGTCCACAGCCACCGCGCGTCGGCGATCAGGGTACTTGACACAAGTACGTGATCGCGACTAACCGATGAAAGGCGGCTGTTAGCCTTGATGCCGCACTTTCCGCATTGAATACTCCCAGCAAAAGCGATAAGAATCGCTCATTTTTGTGTGTTATGTTAGGCGCGTAATGCGAAGCGCCCGTTGGCTGGAATGCAAGATTAGCACACCATCCCCGTCGGTAGCAGCGAATCTGCTTATTTTTCCTGTTCGGTTTTTGTTTCACGGGGTGAAGCATGCTATGAGTAAACGGTAGAAGGTAGTCGTGGCTATATAGAGGAGATTATAGTAACGAGAACGGTATAGCGACTGTGGTGAGAATGTCCCTTCCAGTCGGTGGTGTATGGTGGCTGCAGTAACTGCGGTAGCTTTGGACCGTTGAGAGCAACGGTTAGTTGATTTATCGGCATTGACGCGCTTCGTCCAGCTGTTGGAGAATCTGGTGGTAAACGAAGAGAGGGTCGTGCGGAAGACAACACGACCACAGAAGGAAAGAGCGTGGCAGGGGGAATCGGGCGCGTAGGCGAACAACCCCTCGTGTCTCAACACTCGCAGCCTCCTCCCGACAAGTCCTCTCTGTTTCTTTCCCTAAGCTGACCAGCTTCATGTGTTTGTTGCCACATCAGGATCCAGCATATGAATCTCAGGAAGCTCTTTCTCCTTTGAACACAGTTTCTGCACCGAATAGAAGACTGGGTGGCTTCAGCCTTGCCCGGGCCCGAAAACCTCCGTTAGATATTATGTGTCTACCTGTCGGGCCTATGTCTGTTGCTGGTGGCACTGAGTTGTTGTTCAGCGTGCTTCAGATGTGAAACGGTGACTCCGGTTCATCCGTACTGGCCGAACCGAGAAGGTTAGATATAGTTTGTGGAAGGCAGGCATTCGTATTTAACTACAGTAAGGCGACTTGGGCTTCCGACCATCCAGAGACAAGCTGTGTACGTCTGTGCATGCGAAGAAACTGCTTTTCATTCTGCAGTTAAGATGGGTAGACGACGGCTGAAATCTGAATGAGTTCTGCCCACCCCCTTCAGTTCCCGTGGGCATAGAAGCACAGGGAGCAGCCATTTAAGCCTACCTCCACCAGCTTTGTTCGGGAGAACGACGGATAAGATCCTGTCTTTTAGTCAGCCAAATCCTCTGTTGTGGAATTGCAGGTAATGTAGGAATGAGGAAAGAAGAAAAGGCGGAGGGTGGACAGCGTTAAATACCTGTGTTCGCATTGCCAGTGAATGAGAAATGCAGCTGAATGAAAGTTGCTAATAGATGAACTGTCCAGTAGCGAGGATTAAAGCATTATTATATATCTGTCGCCTATTGATTGCTGACAGGTAAACTGTATAGTAATGTTGATATAATTGAAGTCAAAGGACAGAAGTTTGAAGAAACCGAAAGGTACGATCTAGCCCTTTGGCTGCCCAGATCCAGGATTGAACGATGTTGTAGGAAGGATGTAAGAGAATTTAGAAAGATGAAGGGTCTTAAATATCTGTATCTGCACTGTCAGTGAATGCGGAATTGTTCAACGGCGCACAAGGTTCCCAAACCTCACAAGCCCCGCTGATCTTCTCCCAGCTTCTGTGGAGATGGATAGGCAGAATAAAGCCTGTTGTCCAATCTATCCCCAGCCCCACTCAGGGAAACCGAAAGACACGATCTAGTCTTCCGGTCGGTAACCCAAAATAAACGTTGTAGAAGTATGGAGCAAAAGGCTGAAAGATGGAGGATGGAACTGTTAAATACCTCATATAAACTGTCAGTGAATGTGGAATTGTTTAACAATGTACAACGACTACTAAACTCACAAGTTCAGCTCACCTACCCTAAGCTTCTGTGGAGACGTAGGCAGAAAAGAGCCTGTTGATCCTTCAACCCCACCTCACCCAAGGGAACCGAAAGGCACGACTCATCTAGCCTTGTGGTCGGTCGCCCTGAACCAGAATTGTAGGATTGTAGGATGTTGTAAGAAGGGTGAAGAAATGAAGAGAAGATGACGGTAGAGGGTCTTAACCTGTATCTTGACTGTTAGTGAATACAGAAATACAGAATCGCTTAACAGCGTACAACGACCACGAACCACTAGTCCTACTCACCTTCCCATAGCCTCTACGGAGATATATGCAGAAAGCAGCCCGTTTCTCCCTTCATCCCCAACCCCATTCAAGGGAAACGAAAGATAGGACCCAGTCCGGTCGCTGAGTCGATTAGAACCAGAACCGCACGATTGCAGGATGTTGTAGGAAGGATGGAGGAAAATATCGAAAGATGGAGGGCTGAAGGTCTTAAATATCCGGGTCTGGACCAAAAGATTGGCCAGTGAATGCAGCGGTTATTGGCCAGGTGGACAAGTGAATGACGCCCTCGAATTCCAGCGAGCCCTACACATTTTCCCGCAATTCATTTGGGGATAGCGAGCAGAGAATAGGCTTTTGGCTCTCCATTCCTGACCCTTCTCAGGGGAAGAGAAGTAAAAGATCTTGTCACCCGGTCGCCTAGAGTCTGAGTTGTAGGATTGCAGGATGTTGTAGGAAGGGTGGAGGGAAAGATCGAAAGACGGAGGGCAGAGGGCCTTAAATACCCGGGTCTGGACCAAAAGGCTTGCCAGTGAATGTAAGCGGTTTCCGGCTAGGTGGGCAGTTGAATAACGGCCTCAGATTCCGATGCACTCTTTCCCGCAGTCTCTTTAGAAGTGGGAACAGCTAGTTAGACCGTTATTCCCTGATATCCTTCAGGGGGAGAGAAATGAAAGATCTCGTCCTCTAGTCGCCTAGGGCCAGAATCATAGGGAGGTAGGAAGTTGTAGGAAGGGTGGAGAAAAAGGTCGAAATATAGAGAGTCGGGGTCTGTATAACCGGTCTGGACGCTGGTGAATGTGAGTGTCGTTTGCCTAGGTGGACACATGAATGACACCCTCAAATTCTGACCGTTTCTGCGCATATCCCCCAATTTCTTTTGGGTGTAAGGCCTGTTGGGACTTCTTTTCTGATCTCCCTCGAGGGAATTGAAAGGAGGAATGTTGTCCTTCAGTCGCCCAGAACCAGGATTTTAGGATCGTAGGATGTTGTAGGAAGGACGGAGGAAAAAGGTTGAAAGACGGAGGATCGGGGGTCTTATATATCCAGGTCAAGAGGCAAGGGTGTTGGCTAGTGAATGGTGACTTGAAATCCGGACGGGTTCTGTATATCTTTCTTAAGGTTCCTGAATAGTGAGATCGTGCTATCGAAAGCGGGCACCCAGTAATCCGGCTTTGTTGAGTTCCTTCTAGAGGCTTCTGCGAATTTAGAGGTGCATCTCAGAGCAGAGATCTCGTAAGATAATTGAATCATCGGATGAAGGCCTTTTGGGTAGCTGTCTAACATCTTCCCAACGAGGTATGGTAGTGAAGCTTGCCCCGGAGCTGACGGGGCAATTCGCGATTTTCTCTGGAGATGAACAAACAAGAATCAGCCTGTTGAGCCACCCTTCTCCGGCCTTCCCCAGAGAAATCTTCTCCGGTCGCCCGGAATCAGGATTGTGGGACTGTAGGATGTAGAAAGGATGAAGGAAACGGTCGGAAGATGGAGGGCAGAAGAGACTCAACTGCTATCTATGGGTTGGTGATGTGGATGTGAGTAGGAGTTACCTGTTGTTTACACAGCGAGATTTAGAAGATGGGGTAGACGTTTGGGACAGATCTTATTTTGTGTATGGCTGCGGGTTGGGTCCTATATATCCGAGTCTGTATCGCACAGTGAATGAGAGTGTGAATGGTCGGCGTGGATTCACTAGAGCCTAGGGTCTAGTTCACATTCACTGGAAATGTTCGGGTTCGGTTAAGATGATATTAGAGAGTTTGCGCTTCACCCTTGGCTTTGAGGGTGATTTGTCGGGACATCTGTTGAAGTAGGCATGATTAGCTTGTATTCTCCACAAGAATATGGCAGGAATACTCACATGACAGAGATGTCTTCTTGACCCCGACATCTTCAAACTCGGGCCATGTTAGCCCAAACTTGACTCAGAGGAGTGGTGTGTAGGAAGGATGGAGGAAAAGATCAGGAGATGGAGGACAGAGGGCATTATATACCCAGGTCTGTATCTCGTAGTGAATGCGAATGTGAGCGGCTAGTCTGCATTCACTAGAATCTTAGACCTAGCTCGCATTCCTCAAATATGCTGTGAAGATGATTTCGGGGTGTGGGCGTTTCTCCCATGAATTGGAGGGATATCCATCGGGATAACTGTGAAAATAGGCGCAATTAGCTAGTAATCTCTGCAAAGACTAAGACGCGGATACTTGCAAGCCAGAGATGTCTACCCCATACCCAATTACTCTTCAAGTTCAGCCATGGATACGAATCAAACCCAGAGGAGTGATGTGTAAGAAGGATGGAGGTTGGAGGGTGGAAGAGTTAGAGGGGGTACTTATACCCGAGCCAGCGCTTGCATTCACTGCAAATCTGCCGGGTAAGTCGACAGCATTGAGGAGCGCGCGCGACCATGGGGAGCATTTGTAGCTATCTCCCATGGCGCGGCAGACGATCCCTCGGGGTGACCGCCAAAGCGCACCAAAATCGCTAGTATTCCCCAAGTGAAAAACAAGAAACGGGTGTTGAGCCAGAGATAGTCTCGCGATACCCCGCTTAGGCCATATTGGCCATATTCAGAGGTGTGATGTGTAGGAAAGATGGAGGAGTCGAGCTCAGAAGAGGGTACTTATGTCCGCCTGCAGCCGTATTCACTGCAAATCCGCCCGCTATGCTGATGTTGGGGATCGCATGAACGCGCGTAACCATTTACCATGGCGTGGCAGACGATCTCTCGGAGATGCCTGTCGAAACTTACACAAATCGCCAGTATTCCCAAGAGAAAAAGCAAGAAAAGAATGTCAAGGAGCCAGAAAGGGCTTGTGATTCCCCCAGCAGGTCAGATTGGCACGCCGAATCTGGCTCAGAGGAGTAATGTGTAGGAAAGATGGAGGTTGGGGGGTGGAAGAAGTTCGAGGAGGTATTTATGCAGAGGTTGGTGCCCGCATTCACTGTAAATCTGCCGGGTAAGCCGACGTGTGAAGATGCGCATGGCTATGGAGAAAGTATGCAGCTATCTCCCATGGTGCAGGAGACGATCCCTCAGGGATGACTGCCAAAAAATCCATAAATCATCGATATTCCCCAAAGAAGTAAGAAACAGCGTCAAGGAACCGGAGAGGGCTTTATGATTCCACATGCAGGCCAGACTAACCTCTCGAATCTGGTTTGAAGGAGTGATGTGTAGGAAGGATGGAGGTCGGAGGGTGGAAGAAATTCGAGAGGGTATTTATGCACAGGTTTGTACCCACATTCACTGTAAATTTGCCGGGTAAGTCGACGTAGGAGAACGTGGATGGCTGTGGGGGTCGTACCTAGCTATCCTCAATTGTGCAGCAGACAATCCCTCCGGAGAGACTGCCAAAACATACCTAAATTGTCAATATTCCCCAGAGAAAAGACAGGAAACCGGTTTTAAGGAGCAGAGATTGTTGGAAATTCGTTGTGGCCGCTGTGTTAAGGTGGTCCATGCTTTGTGTTGTTTTTTGGAATGGGTGTTGTGCGGCTTAGTCATGCGTTGTGTTGTATTTAGCCTCATCACCCCACTGCCAACAAACTCACTCCTTCCTCTCCTCTTCTACCTCCCTCCCCTTTCCTTTCCCCACAGCCTTCCTAAGCTGAGGTCGTCTAGGTGGCAATTCCAGCACTCCAGTGAGTGGCTCATGAAATGATGCTGTGATGATATGTGTTTTTCTCAAGACAACAGGAGGATCTCTGCGGCGAGGGCGTGGAGGAAGGATCGGGCCGGCGCCGGAGAGAGAGAAGCTGAATGGATGGGTGATGTGTGTTTGGGTGGTCGGGGGTGATGAGGGGGATGGAGGGGATAATAGTGGATATATTTCCGAATGCTGTTCGTTGGGGGTTTGGAGGGGTGGTTGAGGGCGGCTGAGGAGGCTCGGTTCTTTCATTAACTTTGAGTTCTCTGGTAGATAGGATTCTGAATGCTGGTTGGCGGCTTGGAGTTGTCGGCGAAGTCCCTCCATCTCTTCCACCATCCCTAACTTCTCTATCGCCTTCTCCATATTCTGATCCTTGTATCCGTTAACCTCCTTGCGAAGTTCATCGTTTCGCAATTGGAGATACAAGACTTTCGTACGGAGTATCGATAATAATTCCTCAGTTTCATCCCGAGGGACTTGGGCCACCTGCTGTATTTTTGCTTTCTCACTGGCTTCTTGTTCTTGGAGTAGTGTGTGCTGCTGTAAAATCTCCAATAATTGTTTTCTGTTCGTTATGGTCATTTCGGAGACTTTTTCGGAGAGCGTGGTAATTTCTAGAATCTGTGCTTTGTTGAGGAGGTTCTGAGTGGCGAGTTCAGCGGCTCGTTGGTCGTTCTTGGTGCGGAGTGACTGAAGTCATATGGAGATCGGTCTCTCGACGGTTGGTTTCGTCTTTCATCTCTTCGATTTGAGCAAGCAGAGTCTGGCATGTTTGTTGCAGTCCTGCACCCTCCTCTTTTACTTTTGAGGGCTTGCTTTTGTCTTGCTAAAACCCTTCTACCCGCTCAGACTCTTTTACCCACCCTGGAATGCCATGATGGCATGCCCTCATGGAACTCCGCACTTATCCTAGGAGAGTTTGTGCTTTCTTCTTCTTCAGTATTTCGTCGGTTTTTCCATTCATAAGTCCCTTAAAGATCTCATTCTCGTAGATTTCTTCCAGTAGCTCCTTTTTGAGGCTTGCTAATTTCCCTTGTTCGCTGTTTAGATGGTACCCTGATGCTTCCGCTGCACGATACATCCATGCAAGGAATCGAGCCTTCGTGATCTCAAAATCGTTGGAGTCGTCTATGTTACCCACCTCAATAAAACGATGACCGCTTCATCATCTTCCAATAGAGATGACTTCGCAATGCCCATTCATGCCATATTGGCCGGATTCGGAGGTGTAATGTGTAGGATGGGTGGAGGATTAGAGCCTAGAAAACGGTATTTATGCCAGCTTGCACGCGACGCTGGAGAACTTGTGAAGCAATCACGCTTGGCCTGGAGGACAAATCCCGGACCATCCCTCGGGATGGCTGTCGAAACAGGCCTAAAACATCAACATTCCCCAGAGAAGAAACAGGAAGCGAATATCTAGAGGCTGGCAAGGACTTCATGGTCCCTACCTAAGCCAAATTAGCCTGCCGAATCCAGATACGGATCAATGATGTGTAGGAAGAATGGAGGAGTGGGGGCCAAAAGAGGATATTTATGCGCACCTCCACCCGCATTCACTGCAAATCCGCCTGCTAAGCCGACGCTGGGGAACGCAAGAAGTAGTCATGCATGGGCAGAGGACGAATCCCGGACTATCCCCGGTGATTCCTGTCGAAAGAGGCCTAAATCGTCAGGATTCCCCAGAGAAGAAAAAGCAAACGAACATCTAAAGGCTAAAGAGGGCCTCGTGGTCCCATCCAAGCCAAATTGGCCTGCCGAATCTAGATTTGGAAGAGTGGAGTGTAGGAAGGATGAAGGGGGTTGCCGGGGGGTGGGGCCCAGAGGATCTTATAGACCGGTCTGTATCATGTAATGATTGCAAAAAAAAAGCCGGCCTATATTCACTAGAATCTAGGATCTAGCCCGCATTCACTAGCATCGGTCAAGGCGACGTCGGAGACTGAGCGTCTCTCCCATGAATTGGAGGGAGACACATCGGGATAACTGTTAAAATAGGTATATTAGCTAGCACTCTCCACAAATATCAAGATGGAGATACTTACGAATCGGAGATGTCTTCCCCCTCTCCACTTCCTGGGCTACATCGTCCCAAATCCGACTCAAAGTTGTGATGTGTAAAAAATATGAAGGAAGAGAGCCCAGGAGGGTATTTATACCCGATTTCTGCATTCAATACAGTACAGCGACATCCCAGAACATATGATCCAGATCAGATCGAGTCGATGCTAGGAAATGGGCACACGTCCCACGGCTTGCAAGGAGATCCGCCGGGGACAGCTACTAAAATAGACGCTATTAGCTCATATTCTCCATGAAGAGGATGTTCATAACCTGGAGGTGCCCCTGCGTCTCCAACTCCCTCTTTCCGCCTAGCCTTATCGGCGCAATTGAGTAGTGGTGTGTAAGGAAGACGGAGGAAAAGAGCCTAGAAAAGGGTATCTATGCCTGCTAGCCCCAATCACTGGAATCTGAACAGTAGTCACTCACTCCACTACAGCTACCTCTATCCTAGCCCAGGTCCGGTTGATGTGAGAGAACGGGAATTTCTCCCACGTCTTGTAGGGTGTTCTATCGGGGATTTCTGCTAAAATAGACGTAATTACCTAGTATTCTCCACGTAGTTCAAGATGGGGATACTCACAAGCAGGAGATGCCTCCTCAAACTCAGCCGGATTGCCCCGAGTCCGACTCATAGACGTGATATGTAGGAAGGATGGAGGAATGGAGCCGGAAGAGGGTATTTATGTCCACTGTCTGCCGTATTCACTGGAATGTGAACTGCAGTTATTCACCACAATCTGGCCGTATTCACTAGAAACCATAGTCCGACCCGAATCGAGTAAGAAAACAGACGATTCTCACATGGCTTGGAGGCAGATCCATCGAGACAGCTGCTGAAATAGACGTTAGTAGCTAGTATTCTCCAAAAATCTCAAGAGGATGTTCACAAACCTGGGATGTCTGAGGGTCTCTGATTTCCGGTTCTTCTCCAATAGTGTCAGCCTAATATCTGAACCGGAGCCGTGATGTGTAAGAAAGATGGAGGACAGGAGGCTGGATGAGTGTATTTATGCCTAACCGTGACCTATTCACTGGAATGCGAGCTGCAGCAATTCGCTATAGCTGGTCACACCCACTAGAATCCCCGACATAGCCTTGGCCAGGCTGATTTTGGAGAATTGTTACATCTGCCACGGCTCGTAGGTCGGCCCGCCGGAGGCAGCTCCAAAAAATATATTAATAGTTAGCATTCTCCAAGAATCTCAAGAAAAATATTTCGCAAACCTGGGATGCTTGAGTGCCTCCGACTTTCTTGCTCTCCCCTGGTTGTGTCCACCCAATGTCCGAATTGGAGTCGCGATGTTTAAAGAAGATGGAGGACAAGAAGTTAAAAGAGGATATTTATGCCTATCTGTGCCGAATTCACTAAAACCCATGGTCCGGCCCGGATCGAGTTGGCGTTGAATAACAGGAATTTCTCCTAGGACCTGGAGGGAGATCCACTGAGATAGCTATTAGAATAGGCGTTATTAGCTAGTATTCTCCACTTACCCAAAACTCGGAGACGTGGGGAAATGATGAGAAACGCAATGAGAGCGGTGTGAGGATAAGTCGATAAGGGATGTGAGAACATGGTGAAAAAAATAAAGCGAGAATAGTGTAAGAACAAGGAAGTGAAAGGATATGAAAACATGGTGAAAAAATGAACTAGGAATATAGTAAGAACAAGGCAGTGAAGGATGTGAGAACACGGTGAGAACAATCTGATAAGAGATGTGAGAACGAAGTGAAATCAAGGCAAGAAGATTGATGTGAGAACAGATTGAGTATAAGGTAAGAAGAGTAGCGTGAGAACAGAGTGAGAAAATAGTGAAACGTTCACACGTACCTTAGTAACTGACGGATCTGGTTTTTACAACTCCCACATATCAATGCTAGATAACGAGTGTATCTCCCTTAGATGGAGAATAACCTGGCAGGGATAACCAACAAAATAGGTATTGTTGGCCAGTAATCTCCGCAAAGATCAAGAAGAGAATTTTCGCAAACCAGAGATGTCTCTGACTTCCTCATCTAGTTATGTAGGTTCAATAAAGAGGTATTGTGTAAGAGAGATGGAAGAATTGAGCCCAGAATGGGGTATTAATGTCCGTCTGCCCCTGCAGATACACAAGCTAAGCCGACGTTGGGATTGCGCGAACAATTGAAGCCTTCTCCCATAGCGTGACAGATAATCTCTCGGGGATGGCTTCCAAACACGCCTAAATCGTCAGTGTTTCCCAGAGAAGAAGCAGAAAGAGGGTGTCAAGAAGCCAGAGAGGGCTTCGCCACCCCCCCAGTAGGCCAGATTGGCACATCGAGTCTGGCTTGGAGGAGTGATGTGTAGGAAGAATGAAGGGTGGAGGGCAGGAGAATTTCAAAATTTATATAAAGGTTTATGCCCATATTCAGTATAAATCTGCCGGGTAAGTCGGCTTGCGAGGAACGCGCGACGCTATCTCTCATAGCATGGCAGGCAATCTCGGACGACCCCTTGGGTACGACTGCCAAAACATGCTTAAATAGTCAATATCCCCCAGAGAAGAGATGAGAGAAAAATATCGAGAGGCTGGAGAAGACCTCGTGACCACTTGGTAAGCCAGACCGGCGTGCCGAATCTGAGTTTGGAGGAGTGATGTGTAGGAAAGATGGAGGAATGGGGCCCAAAAGAGGGTATTTATGGGCACCTGTGCCCGCGTTCACTGCAGCTCCGCTCGTCAAGTCGACGTCGGGGAAAGTGTGGACAAACTCTTCATAACCTAGAGGATGAATCCCGGACCATCCCTTGGGAATAGCTGTCAAAATAGGTGCTGATAGCTGATACTCTCCAAAGAAGAACCAAGAAAAGAATACGAAGGAGCCAGAGATGGCTTCTTGATCTCCACTTAGGCCAAATTGACCTATTCGGTGGTGCGATGTGTAGGAGGTATGGAGGAAATAGAGGGTAGGTGGGGGATTTATGCCCGTCTGAATCCACAAATCCACCTGCCAAACCAGCGTCAGGGAATACACGAAGTAATCTCTTATCTAGTAACAGACAATCCCAGACGGTCCCTCGGGGGGTGGGGACGGGCAAAACAGGTGAATGGCAAATATTCCCCAGAGAAAAGCCAAGAAAAAAACAATCAGGAGACCAGAGAGGATTTCGTGATCCCCCAATCGCGCCTAATTGGCCAGATTAAAAGTTGCGATGTGTAGGAAGAACGGAGGAAATAGAGGTAAAAGGGGTATTTATGCCTGTCTGGACTCGCATTCACTGCAAATCTGCCTGCCAAACCGGTGTCAGAGAACACGTCGAGCAATCTCCCATGGCGTAGCAGACGATCTTGGATGATCTCCTGAGAAATAGTTGCCAAAATACGCCTAGATTCCCGATACTCTTCAGAGAAGAAACAGGGAAAGAATGCGAAGAAGCCAGAGAGGGCTTCATGATCCCAAATCAGGCTAAATCGGCCCTCCAAATCTGGTTCGAAGCTGTGATGTGTAGGGAGGATGGAGGTTGAAAGGTGGAAGAAGAGTATTTATGCACAGGCTTGAGCTCGTATTCACTGCAAATCTGCCCGCAAAACTAATATTGGGGAACGCACGAAGCCATCTCGCATATCGTGACAGACGATCCCAGTCGATCCCGGGGATGGTTGCCAGAATAGGCGCAAAAGACTCACTTTCTCTAGAGAAGGACCGAGAATAGAATGTGAAGAACTTAGAGATGGGCTTCATGATCTCCGGTATGGCCAATGTGGCCAGCTGAATCTGGTCCGGAGGAGTGATGTGTAGGGAGGATGGAGGGTGGCGGGTGGAAGAAGTTAGAGGGGGTACTTATACCAGAGTTCGCGCTCGAATTCATTGCGCCGAGCTTATGGGATTCACCCGTGCTCACAAGAATTCATCCAAGTCAGGTGCTTACACGATCTTGTCGCGATTATGGAACCCGGTCGTACTCTTAGAATCTAGTTGCACTCACAGAATCCAGTCGTGCTCTCAGAATCCAGTCGCACTCACAGGATCTAGCCACGCCCTCCGGATCCATTAGTGTTCTCAGGATTCAGCCGCACTCAAATAATCCAGACACGCTCACAAGATCTAGAGGCGCACAAGAATCCATCCCCGTCTGCCATGTGCACCAGAATCCGTGACCCAGCCCAGATGAGACTGAATTTCGAGAACTAGGATACCTATCATAGCTTAGTACGAGGATAGCTGTTTGATATCTGTTATAAGCTAGTATTCTCCAGAAATATCAAGACAGAAATACTTACAAACCAGAGATGTCCTCGCGTCTCCGACTTCCCCTTCTCAACCAGCCACGTCAAGCAAAATCTGATTCAGAAGCATGACGTTGGAGAATAAGCGCATCTCACAGTCTTGAAGGATAATCCGTTGGGGATAGCTGCCAAAACGGGAGTTGTTGGCTTAGTATTCCCCACAAAGATCAAGACAATGATACTCACCAACCAGGGATGCCTTCGCGTCTCCAACTTCGTCTTCTCACCCAGGCAACATCAGATTCGGAGGCGCCATATTGGGAAATGGGTGTATCTCCCATGGCTTGGAGGATAACCAGTCAGGGATAGTTGCAAAAAAGGAGAGTAGGCGGTAACTAAAAATGCATCTGTGCATTCCCTCATGCATCTAGAGAGATACCTAGAGGAGTCGAGACTCGGAAGAGGTGGGACTCTCTAGTCTTTTGTGGAGGGGTCGGGGAGCTCTAGCTACTAGTATATCGGGATCTTCGTCCTGGTATAGGCGGTAGCAGAAGCGAGGCTACGAGGCCATTCATCAATGTCGCCAAGTAAAACCCCATGATCTCCGAGGCCACTATTCTAGGCTGCTGTGAGGCTCATCTCGGTTTCTGTATGGATTCAAACCTGTCTCTGCTAATATCACCCCTTTTAGCTAAACTTGTCGCCTCGCAAGTTTCGTTCTAACTTGTAGCGGACGATCGGTACAACATCCCTGAGAGCCTTGCTCCGCCTATAGCTGGACGGTCGGCCGTCCACATAACCCTGGTCAGGACAGGACGGGTGATAGGATGGTTGGGCAGTATCAGGTCGCAGCCTTCGCCGGATATCGATTGAACACGCTGGCAGTGGTCGCCAGCGTGACAGGAGCGGCGGTAGCTGCTAAAAGATCACTCACAGCTCGCTGGCAAAACCAGACAGATCACCGCATCGGCCCGCTTGCCTCAGCGGACTGTTAATACCCGTTGTGGGCCTATTGCAGATAGATGTATGACGAACAGAAAGAGGATTGAACTTCGAGTGCTATTTATACTGTGAAAGATAGGAATCGGAGGTGTAGTATAGTAGGTTGAAGAAAGGAGGAAGATCTGGAGGAGGTCGAAGACCTGAGGGGCATTTGTGGCTGCGAATAGATGAGTGAATGAGTAGATGCGCAACATCTAAAACTTTAGTCATAGCTCAATAGCAGAAGTCCAGATGGATCGCCGGATCAATATCAGAAGCCTTGGTTGGCCTCAAGAGCCTTCCACTACCCGTAGTCCATTGTAGATCCGATGCGAATAGGTGCATCAAGTTTGAACTTCAGGTGGTAATATGCTGTGGTAGACAGGAATCGGTGGCGCAGTAGAGTCAGTTGATGAAAGTAATGTAGTCGGAGGATATTGAAGATAGAAGAGGCATTTATGCCTGTAGACGAATGAGTGAATGATTTAATACACAAAATATGAAAATTCACCCATAGCTGATTTGCAATGGCCTGGGCGGATCGCGCTTCAACCTCAGAAGCCGTTGGCCTCGATAGCCTGCCAATAACCGAAGCTAGCAGCCTGTAGTAGATATAATGAGAATAGATATAGAAGGAGGAGAGGCTGAGCTTCAAGTGGCCTTGCACAATCGAAGGTGGAGGAGAGTATGTTGAAGAAAGAAGAGAGATAATTAGAGGAGTTCGAATATTGAAGGGGTATTTACGACTGTGGAGAGGGAATGAGTGAACACTGAAAATTTAAAAGTTCATCCGTAGCTCATCTGCAAAAACCTTAACGCATCGCCACATCGACCTCAGAAGTTGCGGCCTCAAGAGCCTGCTAATGCCTGTAGCTAGTGGCCTGTAGCAAACTTGGTGTGAATGGGTGCGGAAGAAGAGGCCCGAACTCTGGGTAGTTTTCATTACCTTGAAATATCAGAATCAGAGGTGGAGGAGGGTATGTTAAAGAAGGAAAGAGAATCAGTAGAGGTTGAAGACTGAATGGGTACTTGTGTTCGGAAACGGATGAATTAACGAGTGAATGGAAAGCATGGCATTTGAAACTCACCTGTACAGCATCGGCAAACGCCTGGATGTAATCGGCACGTCGGCCTCAGAAGCCGCTGACCTTGAAATCCTACCATTACTTGTATCAAACCAGCCGTATGAAGAAAATGTTAGGCTTCGGGCACTATTGATACCTTGAAGATACTTTGAAAGATTAGAATTAGGTGGTGAAGTAGATATATAAAGCTTGGAGGAAGATGAAAGACTTAGAAGAGACTGGACAGTCCAAAATATGTTTATGCCTATAAGTGAATGAGTGAACGCACAACATCCGAAATTTTCACCCACTGCTCTCCAGAAAAACCCTGATAGCACAGCCAAAATCGCCACGTCAGTCTCAGAAACTGCTAGCCTCGACAGATTGGCAATACCGGTAGCTCGTAATAGACCTGATGCTGAAGAGGAGGAAGAAAATTAAGCTTCGAGTGGTGATTATTACGTCTTGGAGGATCAGAATCGAAAGTGGAGTTGAGTGGGCTGGAAGGAGAAGAAAGAATTGGAAGAGGTGAAGATAGGTAGGGTATTTATGCCCGGAAGAATGAGTGAATGTATAACGTCCAAAGTTTCACTCACAGCTTATTAGCAAAACATCAGATGGATAGCCACACCATTACATCGGCCTCGTAAGCCGTTAGCCGCTATGGTTTGCCAATATCCGTAGACCATAGCTCGTAGCCCGTGGCAGACCTTACGAGGATAGATGTATGAAGCGGAGGAGGAGGTGGAGGAGAAAGCCTGAGTTTTGATAGGTGATTACCCCTTCAAAGGTCAGATTCGAGGGTGCCATAGAGTAGGTTGAAGGAGGAAGAGAGAATTGGAAGAGTTTGAAGACTGAGGGGATACTTATGCCCAGAAGAATAAGTGAATACGTAACATCCAAAAATTCACTCATAACTTACCTGCAATGCCTCTGGCAGGCAGCCACATCGTCACATTAGCTTCAGAAGCCGTTGGCCTCGGCAGTCTGCCAACACTAGCCTATAGTAGACCTGATTCAGATAGATGTATG
This sequence comes from Sabuloglossum arenarium, assembly GCA_022345705.2. Taxonomy (NCBI): domain Eukaryota; kingdom Fungi; phylum Ascomycota; class Geoglossomycetes; order Geoglossales; family Geoglossaceae; genus Sabuloglossum; species Sabuloglossum arenarium. The sequence goes on from JAJDMY020000282.1 coordinate 46,429, forward strand.
AAGAAGAACAGAAGGTTTGAACATCGGGTGGCATTTATGCTTTAAAAGATGGGAATCAGAGGTGGTCGAAAGAGGAAGGAAGAACTGGAGGACGTTGGAAAATCCAAGATGTATTTATGTCCGCGGCTTGGCCTCTGAAGCCGCGGGTCATGAGAGGTTACCATTGTCTGTAACAGACCTAGCCCGAATAGAATGTATGAAGAAGAAGGGAGTAGATCACCGCATCAGCCTTAGAAGCCGATGACCTCGAGATCCTGTCAGTAAAAGTAGCACCGATAGATCCACGAAGAAGAGGCCTGAGCCTCAAATAATAGTATTTATACCTCGAAAGATGGGGAATCAGAGGTGGAGAAAAGTAGGTTGAAGAAGGAAGCCCGAAGGGATATTTATGAATGAACGCATGCGCAAAATCCAAAAATTCCTCCGCATCCCGGGGAACCTATCGTAGTAATCCGCAGGGTGATTCGCCAGTTCATATTCGAGGACTCGACGCACTACAGACGGCAGTCCATGAATCTTTGATGAGAGAAGATCTCAGAGTGAGGGGTTCACGATGTAAAGTGTTGGGCGCAGACTGGCCCGAGCGCTAGTTAGATGCGGTAAGGCTAAAAATCACCATAAATTTGTTTAAAAGGGATAATTACTAGTAAATTACTCGCGACCACGATGGTTTTACTGGATTATTGGACCCCACTGCTCATCATGGCATGGCGATTCCATGCATCTGTCCAGCCTGCTGCTCTCCAACGCTGCTACAAAGAAGATAAGGGATCGCAGCCTCGGTACTCAAGTAGATATTCCGCAGTTGATGCGGAGGTCGCCCTGAGATTCGCTGGTAACCACTCAGACCAGTCGAGAGGAGAGAAGCGGCTTCAGACTTGCAACGTTCGTTGATGATGGAGAGTGCTTGGTCGAGGGATTCTGAAGGTGATGATTCGGGTTTGGTATGGGAAGTGTTGACCAGCAGAGCGCTGTATGTTTTCCTATCTTGCAATGTGAGCTCTGGAATAGTAGAGAGCATTGATAGAAAAGCGCCTTCTTGGCCTGGACGACCCCACTGGCGGCGACATTTTCTGTAGTGTCCGCATATATCACCCTCTCCAGAATTGTTATGGGGTCGTCGGTGTCGAACTCCAAGAGATGCTGCTGGAGGCGATTTATCAAGTTTGAAAATTTGTCTTTGAGACTGCGGACGAGGCGATCAACGAGGGAGCAGAGGGGCTCAGGTATTGTCCTTGCGTAGAAGGCAAATAAAGAGTCTGTGTCTAAGCATCTTCCGACAACATGCGCGAGGGCCGCGTGGAAAGGCATGGCATCTATGCCTAGTTGGTGTGTCATCACAAGGTATGGCAGTGGTCGTATCCTAATAGACTCTGAGATGTGAATGCCACAAGCTGAATAGAGGAGTGCTTGGCGGAAGGGGTTGAGGACTGTGTTGGCGCAGCTGGGGGTGACTCATTGCCATATTATCGAAGGTCACACTATTCCTCTCATTTATGGGAATCCCATGCCACAAGTCGGTTTGCCCCAAACTCTAGTTGATCCAATCATTCAGCCATGTTTGAAGTTTCTGGAAGGAATGGCTGACCTCGCTTTCTTTGGGATCTGTGTGACTGGTCACTTTTACAACTGCATGGAAGCGCTCTCGCACATTGGTTGTTCTCTCCAGTTGTCTCCTGTGATTACAGTGGAGGATGAAGGTTGCTGTATACGCGAAAATATAGTCAAAAGAATGACTGACGTGTACGGATGGAAAGTAACCCAGGGGCCAAACAGTGCAGGGGTCTTCGAGTCGCTGCCTGAGACCCACAACACCGACAAGAGATATTGGTAGGCTGACCTTTCCGTTTCTTTCCCACGGAACGCATATAGGTCGCTCAATTCCTCCAGATCCCAGCTCTCATCGAAATTATCCTGCGGTTCGTCGTCAACATCCTTCAACACATGACGTCTAACGAGATGAGATATTTCCTACGGCTACCGGACGATCTTGAAGACCACTCGAAGGCAGTATTAGCGACAGAGAATTATTGTATGGGTTCAGGGCTAGACCTAGCGAAGTAGGCTTAGGGAGTTGACGGCAATTAACTTGGCGTCTTCATTGATCTAGGGCATTGGGAGATAATCTTGAAACGACGGAGTTGAAGCATTAGCTATGCCTATTCGACTAATATAACTACCCCGGTCAAACATGGCGAGTACAGGAATTTCGATCTTCCCCTCTGTTCGTTCTTTCCGTGATTGGAGCTAATGATTTACGGTTCAGCTCATACTTCTTATGGTCAGACTCTTGGCAGAGTTGCCTTTGATATCTTAGCGGTTTTATCACACAGGCAACTTTGCCCTTTTATTTCTCCTTTTACAGTATAGATTTTTACCGCTATTCTCAGTTTCCCCTACTCTCCCGTGTGTCTGGCAGTGTTGTAGCTGTTTCAAGTCTATTTTCTTGTTTCATCCTCCAGTGCTATGGTCTCTGCAGAGACTGACCATTTCATAATAGACCAGCGGCGGGGGAATAAAAGTACTAAGGTGAGAGAATAGAAACGTTTTCTTCATTTAAGTCGCGGTACGGAGTATCGAATTAGCATTCCCTCTACTTCATTGCCCTTTGCTTTTCAGGGCTTTAGTATAACCTCTTTATTTCGATGCTGTTGCGTCAGCGACGGGTTCGTCGCATCTAGCTCCCATACTCCTAGTGAACCCGGCTCATGTGACAGGTTGGTCGCATCTAGTTCTCATGCTCCTGGCGAACCCAGCTCATGTGACGGCGTTGGCTGATGTACCCCATAGGCATATTGTGTTCGATGTCGTCGAGTAAGGAGGTACTTGCCCAATGCTAGGACGAATATGATGACTGCGAGGCCGCCTACTATTCCGCCAGCAATAGCTCCTGCACTCCAACGATTTCTTGGTACGCTTGAGGCTCCGCCTGAGGATACAGCAACTGTGGGGTTACTGGACACTGGAGAAGCCTCTGTCAAGAGGTAAACACATCAACTTGTTTAAATCACCACCATAGAGCTTTAAAGAGCTTACCGAATACTGATGCGATAGCTGGATCGTCCCAACTAGTGGGATATCTTGTGCTGTTAGATCAAAAGATTAGCACTTCAGTGTAAGTGTTACTTCCTTAGTACATACTTTTGGATATAGTATTGCTTAACTAGTTCCAGTCGAATATATGGTTTCGCACTTGCATCATATCCACTCACCCACTGGAGGTCTGTCATGTCGAAGATACCGAGTCCATTTGTCCACACATTTGTCTTGTTCGGTTGTGGATTAGAACCACCGATCACAAGCATCTGTCTACCTCCAATAACTTGACAGTAATGACTGGCCAAACTCTGTGTGGTGGAATTGGAGATTCGATGCCAATTGAAGGCAGGCAGCGAGAGAATAAACACTTCAGCAAACTCTGAGATAAAAATTTTGTCTTGTTGAGGAGCTGATGAACCTCCGTAGATAAATCTATAATACCCGTACGACTGATCAGAATTATATCATCAAATTATTAGGGGAAGGAGATTTACAGTTCAAAAGTGCTGTTGTCTTTCCCCTGAGCTCCGACCATACAAAACTGCTGACGTGCTGGTGGTGCATCACCAGTAGCCGTTTGGTGGTATGTACCACTTCTGATTATGAATATCGTAGACTGTGACGTTAGATCTCTAAGTGTTTCTCCCGTGAAGATTCGATTAGATGGCGAATCTCCTCCTAACATCACCAACAATCCATTCTGTCCAAAAAGAGGAACAAACTGCGCTTGGCCAAATACCCCACAGCCACACTCGGAATACCCGGCCGAGCTCAGATTACCCCAAGATTTCTTCTGGAAATCAAACACAGCTAAGCCAGGCATCGTGAAAGCGGGGCGCCAATTCGGGGCGCCAATTCGATTGAAGGGCCCCTCCGAGGCTGTAGAATGATTTGGAACTTGATCCCCAAAGAGCCCCACCAGGAGATGAGAACTGCACCCAGAAGGTATCGTTTGGCAAATATCTTTCTTCCCACACTGCCCCCCCTTGACCATCAGGCTTAAAGGCCCATATGGACTTACTATTTCCATTATCATATATAAATCCACCAAAAGAGAACACCAAGCCATCCGCAAGACCAAACCGTAAGGAGAGCTATTTGGTGAATTCGTAATGTATTGGCTTGCTGTTGACAATTGCATTCACTGAGCTGTTCGTCCAGGATGCGGACAACGAGATCGCGACAGTCTGAGTCACTTTTTGACAAATAGAGAATCAGCAAGAAAAGCCACAGAGCTCATAAAGGAGGACAACTGACATGGGCTAAGTCCATTCTCAGAAGTCCAAACCTCACCTCCATCAATATAGAGCCAATCTCCCACGACGACGGGTAATCATTGAACATCGTCAGTACCACTACTGTGATAAGAATACAACAAAAGAGAAAGGAGATGGTCTGTTAAACAACGCCCCAATGGGACAGAATTTTCGTACACGTTTTCCAGTGCCACTTTTCAAATCCTAAAGAAAGCCAAGTCGAACCTACAACCCACACACACGCTAACACAATAATGAGGATGAGAAACAAGTCAGTCCTGACAAAGTGAAGCACAAGGCTGCTCTCATCTTTTAAGATGGAAGGTTGAGGCTCATCCCACCTGATAGGCCTCAGGAGGAAACTTTCGGAGACTTATGAAAGCTCGATAACCAGAAACGCACGCGCGTCGATATAGACGACAACAGGGGAGGAGAGTTAGAAAGGGAAGACAAAATCAAGCCCTATACCTCAAGCACAAGGCTGACAGCTAAAACCAAAAACGACTGTCAGGCCGCACCCCACCAAAATTTCATTGTGTGCTGATCATATACCTAACACTAGTCAAGTAGATGCCTATCGAATAGCGCTCAGATACCTATTTTAAAATGCCTAGAGGATACTAAATTCACACCACAGCACACCACCACCACCAAGTAATATTTTCCAGCTCAGCTTGTGACAATCTTTCACCCTTACATTGAGTGTAGTTGAGCCCGACTATTAGTGGAGCTGCGCTCCAACTAGAAGCCTTCCCTGTTCATCCAAGGTCGGCTTGGACTTCCTCTTGTGGTCGGTGAGCTTGGTCTAGGCCCCGCCACTGCGAAACGAGAATGAACCATTGGGGGGTTTTTTTTTTTCCTTTTCTTTTCGGATGCGTGTCTATGGTAGGATATGACAGTGGTGGGGTCCAAGAAATTTCACATTCTTGAATATGGTATAGCCGCATCACATCTTCCTCAGCCTTTCAGGCTCCGCCATGGACTCAATAACTATACTCCACCCGTAATTTTGCCTAGCGTTCCTATTTTGATGTTTAACTATTTCCATCCTCACTTGGAACATTTTGACTTTGTAGTTATTTAGCTGGCCGACATTTCCGTTGAGAAGTAACATATTAGGTATACCATGTCATGTTATTCGGAGCGCAACGTGTTGTCAAGCAGGACGAGATCCTTAAACCATCTTAAGTACTTGTCTCTTCAACGGCGATCATCACCTCTAGAAACGCCGGATCCGGACGCACAAACACATCGCCACTACCCCCTCTCAGCACGAAATCAAAAAAAGCCTTCAAATATGTCCCTTGAATAACTCCCATCCTTAGCGGATCAATCTCACCCCAAAGCTTCCTGTTCGGATCCACGGCATCCCGCACACCAAGCAACTCAAAGAGGGTACAAGTGTCCAAAAACGACATATGCAGCGAACCCGCAATCTCCAAGTCTGCTTTCCATCCCGTCAAATGTGTCCAAGTCTTCACGAACGAGGGTTCTGGGTCTTTAAACCGTGATAGCTCAGGCGTGTGGAGGATCAAGAACGGTCGGTCGGTCCCTTTCGTCGTTTGATCGCCATGAAACGACCCATCAAGATCCACACCACCGACGATCCTCATATCCAACCCCATCGCCTCCAATGCTGCTGCTCCCCCAATCGAATGCCCAAACATCCCTACACGATTGACATCCAAGACCCGATTCTTCATTCCAGGAATCCGCTCCAGAAACGACGGATCTGTGAGCTTCTGCAACACAAACACCGCATCCTGCGCCCTTACGCGCGTGGCCAACTCCGGTTCCATGCACGCCCATGGAATTTGCTGCGCAACATCACCGTCTGGAAATTCCACCACCTCGCTATCATACGGATGGTCTAACGCAACGCAGAAATAGCCCTCGCTCGCCAGACTCTCAAGCACAATCGTATAATCCTCCCGAGCCACCCCGCCACCTGGCGAATACAGAAGTACCGGCAGGGGGGTTACTTCCGCGACCTCTCCGTGCTTGTAGGCCTGTGGTTGGAACCGCGCGTGCGTTCCAGGGGGGAGGTGGAAGAGTAAGTCATTGTGGATGGCGCGCGCGGTGGAAAGGTATGTCGAGCGGGGGTTAGTGGTATCACAAGTGGGGTAGAAGCAGGAGAGCATGAGGCGGCGGTTGTGGGGGATGGGGGTGTAGGGATCGAGGCGGGAGGTGTCGATTGCTTCAAGGGAGAGACTTCCGACTTTGTGGGGGCCGGGCGGCGTGGGGAGTAGGATGGAGGGAGGGGCGTTGAGTGGGATGAGTTGGGAGAATGTCATTGCTAGACTGTTTTCATGAACCACATGGAAAAGTTGCGAAGGGATATTCCAACAAAAGATTTTTTCTCCTCTACACACAACGTTCAAAAAAAGGTGGGATCGCAAGGCTTTTATGCAGCACTCACTTCTCAGCCTTACCGAACAGGGGTTGCTCCTGAGCTCTCCATTCACAATCCAACGCCACCCTCCAGACCATAACTACTGCTTTCCGAGGAAAAACGGTTGTGTGACCTCAGCGCAGGGTCTAGGCGGTCGCCCAAGTTTTAATCGGGGGTTTCCAGACAGCCGTCAGACCTTAAAAAAATCACAGTTTAAACTACTGTCTGATATTAATTGTTGGTGCTTGCAATGGAGGGGATGTGAAATGGAGGTTGCAGTTGATGTAACTAAAAAAGAAAGCTTGCTGTTGGAGTATTCCCCTGCGCCATGACACAAATGGCGCTGACACCTATGAGTCAATAATATGAGGAAACGCAGACGCCTGAAGTTTAGTTAGTATAGTCGCCATTTGAGTCATCTATGACTCGTAGCACAGTCACTCATCAGGCACCTGACTTGGCGAGTCAACGCCTAGATAGTCTTAGGCACTTAGGACGGGCCACAAGGCACCCCAAAGCGCTCTCCATAAAGGAGGCGCCTACCCAACTCATTGGCTAGAATTATTCAATCAAGTCGTTTGCTAGATACTCAAGCACCTATCCTGACCACCGTGCTCCCCACCCCGATATACCATAGTGTAAAGTGTTGTGGAAAGCACACGGACGAAGGGATAAATGAACGGGAGGTCAGAACGATTGTATTGAATTGCTCGTTCTATAGCTAGATAGAACCATACTTATATATCCCTGGAGTGGTAATTTAATCCATTGAGTGGCGAAGACCGTTCATATCCTTTACGTAATTGTTCCCATAATCTATGACTCATTACATAGATGTCGGACCGAGAGCACTCTTCCAACATAAAGACCCTAAATTTGTCTTCTAGGGCTCTCGCCCTGTCCAATAGAAGCGCCACCCCGGGCCAGCAAGACGTATGATCTATTGCCTCCTGAAGACCTTGTCTTGCTGTAGGTCAGCAATCAAACTCATTTTTTTAGAGCGGCGTCTCAGCAGCTAAGCTGTTCCAGATGTAGGCAGTCAGTTAGGCCGACCGCTCATACAGATAGAAAAAGGGCGATGACCCAGGGCCATGCCAGGATGGGCATTATGGTAGACCAAGACCATTCCAACTATATAAAGGGAAAAAAGCACTGACCTAGTACAAGATCACAGCCAGTAGAGGGTCTGACTATAGTCGGTCAGGCGACACTGAAGGGCGCGGCTCAGGACAGCCATTTTCGACAGACGGATCTGGCCAGACGGATTCGCTATGCGCAGACGGTTTCGCTAT